>JAAGAY010138734.1:0-16924 GCA_011801015.1 Ardeotis arabs
GGACCAGTCGGTCGCCATCCAGGAGAGCCTGGAGCCCGGGGCGACCTGCCGGATCGTATCCTTTGCTTCGGCCGAGACGTGCGCAGGCGGGCGCGGGGGCGGCCCCGCGGGGCTCCCGGCTCTCTCGGCGCTTCCTTGACCCTCGGCTGAAGGCGGTGCAGGGCGTCCTGGCTGCTGGGGAGAGCGCGGAGAGCCGGCTGCTGGGCCTGGTGGAGAGCTGCGGGCACCACGCGTGGGTCTGGGGCACCAGCGGCGGTGGGGAGGGGGGAACGGGGTGGCCGGACTCTCAGGGGCCGCCCCAGAGCTCTGCCGGTGCCCGGGGCTTTCGGCCGGGGGGCGGCTGGGAGGGCAGCGATGAGAGGGCGATGTGTCTCGGCGTTTCTGCTGGCGCAGCCCAGGGCCCAGAGGTTTTGGTCCGGTAACGGAAATACATTCTTATTTAACTGACAGGGCAAGCAGGTGGGTGGGCACACAGTAGAGAAGTTGCTTTGGGGTTTGCTGGGCACTGCGGGATGGAATGGGGTCTGTCTGTCCGTACTCACAGCGGCACCGGAATCGAGGAGGCATCATCTCCGTGTCTGCTCCGTGCTTGCAGGATCCACGTGTACACCCACCGGCGGATGGCCATAGCGGCTGAGGATGTCTGTCTGGAGAGGGTTATCCCGATCGCGGAAGGGTTTGCGGTGGAGGAAGGTACTGACACCCTTTGGTGGCGTAGTGGCCACCTCCAGAGCAGGGGATGAAGAGGTTTGGAGTCTGTATTTTGTTGTTCTACTTGCTGAAATCCAGGATCTATTCAGCCTTCACATTTTTTTCTTCAATTTGTAATCCCTGGTGACGCGTGTGTGTCACACAGCATGGCTGGAAGGGCCCTGCTAGATTAATTGCTCTGCAATGCGGAGCTCCCTGTGTCCTCCCAAGCCACAGCCTCCCACCCCGCAGGTTTGTTCCGCCCGTCTCCGTTTGTACAAGGAGTATTTGGGGTTTGTGGAACTTACCAGGCTCGCTGACCTCAGAGTATCAGTGCGCTCTGCAAACCTGTTACTCCGCTTTCTAACTGAACTTTGTTTTACTTTCGCAGTTGTACTCGACGGCGACCTTCGTGTCATCGGTGAGTTCTGTTCTTGCTTCGGTGCCTGTGTTGCGGGCGTTCCTGGGCCCTGTGCCAGCGGCGTGCAGGGAGGCGGGAGCGGGGCTCTTGTGAGGGGACTGTTGGCCGGAGGGGTCTCGTCTTGCTGCTGGTGGGGGGCTCGCTGTGCTGTTCGCCGTGGTTCAGCTCACGCTGACGAGTGTTGTCACCCCAGTTCAAGCAAAGTTTAACGCGTTTAAACTGCTGCTGGAAGATTAGTTATTGTCGCTGAAGGAGCAGAATGAAAATTATTATACAGGCTGATTTTTGTATTTTTAAATGGCATCCTCATGTAAAATGCGGAAAAGGACCCTGATAAGGGCACGGGGAGGCTGGCTGCTGAAGTCTGCGTGCACGCAGCCGCTGCTGCAGAGCGGAGGAGACGCGCGGTCCCTGAAGCTCGTTGGCTCTGACCAGGAGAGCTCTTCTCCCGTTGTCTCCAGGCTCTGACGTGACTATCCGGATCAGCTGGGAAGAGGATCAGCTCACGGTGCGGTTGCCGTTCGGTTCCCACACGCGCACGTTCCTGCGGGAGCTCAGCCGCTGCGGCACAGGTGGGAGCTCCGGTGGGGCTGGGCCGGGCCGGGCCGGCCTCTCCGCCCGGGAGAGCAGCGCCGGCCGCCGAAACCGCTCCGGGCCCGCGGGAAACGCGCGGGAAGCTGCGGGCGTGGCGGGGCGTGGCTGCGGGGGCGGGGAGTGGCTCCCGGGGGGCGGGCGGAGCGGCGGCGCCGGGCTGCGGCGATGTCCGCGGGTGGGCAGCTCCGCCGAGGTGAGTGGCGGGGGCTCGCCGGCTTCTGCTGCGGGACGGGGACCGGGACCGGGACCGGGACGGGGACGGGGACCGGGCGGCTCCGGCTGCGGGCGGGAGGAGTCGCGGGCAGCGGGAGCGCAGCCGGTAGCGCGGGTGCCGCGGGAGTGGAGCTGCCTGCGCAGCCGGTAGCGCGGGTACCGGGGGAGCGGAGCTACCTGCGCCGCCGGGCCCTGCCCGCATCTCCCCGGCCGGACCCCGGCAGCCTCCGAGGAGCCACGCGTGGCTGGTTGCGGGGGTCGCTTCGCCGGGCGGGGGCCCCGCCCTCCGCGGTGCTCGGCGCGCCGACCGGATCCCCGCGCTCCCGTTTCCCGGGGGCGTGCGGGAGGGTTCAGCGAGCTGAAGCGGTTCCTGGAGTCAGTGCGGGACGGAAAATCTGCGTGGTGCTGCTTCTGGTGTACCCGCTTCAGCCAGGCTGGGCCCCTGTGGCCCGCGAAGGCGCAGTTTGGTGTCGCTGGCGTTATTCCTTCCTTTTATTTCTGTGTTTATCGGTAGCGTTAAAAAAAAAAAAAGAGAAGAGATGAACTTTGTAACTGAGGGAACAGTGCAGCTTGGGTTGAGCCGAGGTGGGGAGCTGGGGACATCGCCTCACTGGTGTTTTAGCTCGCAGCTTAGAGCGGACTGGGCGAGACTGGGGCTTATCTACGTGCTTAGGACGAAAAACGTGCTGGATGAAACACAACTCTGGCTCCTTTGCTGGTGTGGTTTTGTTGTATCTGGAGCACGGTAACGCTCTTTGAACAGTAAGCTGCTCGGGAAGTGGTTCCCCTATCAAATCACGCCTTTCAGCTGTGGCAGAGTTGCCTTTTCAAGGCTTCATTGTGTTTTTCTCCAGTCAGAGGAGTCTAGGGACATCTTTTTTCTTTTTTTTTTTTTTTTTTTTTCCTTCGCCTCTTGTATTAGCAGAAGAAAATGCTCTCTGCCATCACTTGGGGTCTTTTGGGACATAAGCTGATATAGAATGAGGTTTTGTCTGCCGTTTTCCAGCAATAGCTGTAACTCATCCTGTCCTTAAATGAACTTGTGTACTGAGTTAGCAACTTTTATCCACAAATCAAAGCACATTTAAATACTGTGTAAATGCTGCCATTTGCTAGTCGAGTGGTATTAGTTCGTTGTATCTTCTGTGAATCAAGGCTGGCTGATGAATAAGAGCACCTGTAAAGGGATTTAAATGTGCTTTACCTTGTATGGCTTATGTTCACAATTTCGGTTAAAACCCCTGCCTAAAATCCTGTCTGTGTGCGTGCCTATGCAGTCACAGCTGCGGTGTTGCTTCATTTGGAACCCTGAAAAGAACAAACCTACTTCCCTCCAGCCCGGAGCAGCGCAGTCCTGCACGGACTGTTGCTTACACTTTCGTTGAGTAAAGAGCGGACTGGCTAAGGCTCGTACGACTGATGACAAGGCTGATTTAATTCTGCCTTTAAAACACTAAGCGCAGATCCTACTTTATCCAGAAGATATGATACATTTTCCTGCTGTAGAACAGGACTACAATGTCACTGCACATTTTTAACAAGAAGGTGTTTATGGCCGCTTAAATCTCCTTTAGCTGCAAATCCTGCCTGATTCAGACCGTACACGCTCTGCTGTTCTGTAATCTCTGCACATAGCTCTCTATTTCTGTGCCCAGTTCAATTATTGAACAAGGTCATTATCTTGCTAAAGTATTCCACTTCAGATTGCTAACGTATAGATCCCTCTGGCTAGAGCAATCTGTGTCTAGGTATAAATTTATCTAAAGGAAACAGCCCTTTTCCAGGGCTAATCTATTTATTAGGACAATCCTACCTATAATTGATTGTGGCTAATGAGGTTAGAATGCAAAAGTGTGATATGTGACTGCGATCTTTGGATCTGTGTCAGCAGCGCTGAGGAGGCACACAAGTCTTGCCACTCCGGCGCTAACGCCTTCCGCGTGCTGGCAAGCGGCATCATCCTGTATGGGTTATAAAGCCTGAGCTTCTGCTCCCTTCCTGTCATCAAAGTAACAGTTGTTTGTTAAGTGAAAGTTCAAGTTGGTTCTTGTCACTGTTGAGATACATTGCATGGTCTTTATCGGGAGAACTTACAGAGCCTCCAGCAGCACTGATTAAGCACTTAGTGTCTGTGGAGAAAATTGATGGCTCTGTCCCAGCTCTCCGAGACCACGCTTCACAACGCATCTCTGAACTGTGTACGCTCCTGTTCAAGTCTACGTGACGTTGGCTGTGTGATCTGTAGTGAGGTTTGAGTCACGTGCTCTTCTGCAGCCAAGCTCTAATAAATCCTCTTACACGCTCTTTATTCTCAAAGGGCTCTTGGGCAGAAGAGGTTTTCCAAGCTGAGAATACAGCTGCTTCTTGTCAGCTTGTTGATGTTCTGAGTGCTTAGGTAGAGTACTTCAAGTTCTGTATCTGGTTTGTGCTCTCATCTTGGAGAATGTACTATGGCAGCAGTAACACTTCAGTTTTTTCTGGGTTGTGCTCGCTGAAGGAGAAGCTCAGTTGCATGACTAGAACCTTATAATCTTAACAACAATTTCTGTATCATCATGAGATTTGTGTGCTAAATGGCATAATCTTGAGATTGCTGTTGGTGCGTCTTAAACATGGAGACCCCCACGCAGAATCCTCTTTTTTAACTGTTACTTTGCAACCTGTAGGATCAGAATGTTGTAACTGAAAGGAAATGCTGAAAGACTGGTTGAATTTTGCTAACGTTGTGTGATGTGTTCGGTGTCATGCCTGTATTTGGTTTTATTTGCATGGCAGCAG
Source organism: Ardeotis arabs (assembly GCA_011801015.1). Taxonomy (NCBI): domain Eukaryota; kingdom Metazoa; phylum Chordata; class Aves; order Otidiformes; family Otididae; genus Ardeotis; species Ardeotis arabs. Next base: position 4,697 of record JAAGAY010138734.1, read on the forward strand.
CCCTGTTATTTTTCTTAGGAATGTGCAGTTTGCACTGAGGCACTTGTTTCTGCGGAGGTACAGTGGGTTCATGTGGTGACTCTGTACTGCGCTGCCTCGAGGGGGGAGACTCTTGCGCTTTGCTATGTCTTTGCAGATTGGCAGAAACCCTTTAAATGGTAGCGTGGGTGGGGTTTTTGGTGGGTTTTTTTTTTTCCCTCCCCTTTATCTTTCTTCCGTTGTACTTCCTGTCTTGCTTCAGAAAAAAAAAAACCTGTTATTAACATACATTTTTTGAATTCTCAGAATAAAGCCCTGGATTTTGTGCTGCTAAGTCCTGGTTTGGCTTAGCTGTAAGGCTGAGCCAACAGCAACCTGCTCCAGCAGCAGGCGGGCAGAACGCAGCAGTTCCGCTCTCCATGGCTGCGCGGCGTGCTGGCATCGATTCTTCGTCTGGAGGGGAAGCTGCATCGTCACAGAACAGTTCTGTCAAAATAAGCTGAATCTATCAGATAACTGAAAGCCAGACTGCGGGGCACTTTGTTTCTCCACACAATCTAAATTATATTTTGCTCAGAGACTTTTGCCAGTGTTTGCATAAGTGTGTTGATAAATTAAAGAACACTTTGTGTTTAAAGTGAAACTTTTTTTTCTTTTTTTTTCCCCCAGAAGTGGTTGGCTCTGAAGGCATCAAACAGAATGGGAAAAAGCTTGCAGTTAGTCAGAACCGGAGCCACGACAGCACCGATAAAAGTGCTCCCAGGTATGGTATCTCCCTCACGTCTTGTGAAGGTTTGGTGAAGCAGTTGAAGGGAGAGTTGTGCACGTCAGCTCTTTGTGGAAGGTCTAGCGAGGAGTAAAAGTGGTGGCAATGTTTCTTTGCTAGTTTAGCCGTGCCTACCCTCCACGTAGGATCTCCGTGTAGTGACAGTAAATATATACAGCACCAGCGTTCTGAGTGCTTCTTGGTGATTGCGTATGGGTGGAATGAACTGCGGTGGGCAAATTGTTGATGCTTTGATGTCCAGAGGAAGAAAAAAGAAAGTGAAGAGAGCTTTCTGTCTGGGCTTCCTGGTTTTCAGCTGGAAGCCGAGTGGGGAAGTTGGTCTCTGGTGCCAGCGCGTGAGGTCTGTGCATGCACCAGTGCTCGAGCAGTCTTGCGGCTGCATTAGCTAGTTCCATCTGCTGGCGACCGTGTCGGCTGCAGTCCCCAGAGGTGGTGGGATCTACAGCAGAAGTTGGGAACTTTTTGGGAAGAGAAGCTTCAGATTCTAGTTAGTAGAGAAAAAAAATCAGCATAAGCGTGCTATCAAAACTTTAGTGGGAATTTCAGCAGAGTCGCTCAGAGACAGTCCTGCTAGTCCCCTGTTTGGGCATATTTTTGCTGTTTAGTGGGACACAACTTGCTAGCATTGTTTATTTTGACTTCAGAGAGCTTTGGCTTAGGGCCAGGGACTCTCATAGATACACTCTTAAAATGATGCGGTTTCATTTTCCAGTTCCCAGGACTTTGTGGACCCTGCTGCGTATCGTTCAAAGCCTGTCTGTGTGCTGTCCTTGGCACTGGTGTGCAGGTTGTTGACCTTACATTTATACCATCCACTTGCTTGTGGGAACTCCCGAGCTGTGGCATTAGTACTGTTGCAAAAGGAGTTTGCAGAGCCAGGAGATACTAAATAAAACCACCTCCACCCACTCTGTGCTGCCTCCTTTCTAGGCAGAGCTGTGAGTTTTCCACCAGAAGGCTTTTTAAACAAACAGTTTTTCATTCTTCTGCTGAGGTCAGAAGGGCTGAGCAGAGGCAGCGGGAGATGAGGTTTGCATCTCCTTGCTCCAGTGAGCAGGAAAGGTGTGCAGATTTTATATCGACATCCAGGTGTTCGGCCTGCTCTGAATCAACAGGCTGCACCAGGTTAGTGAAAACCATTTGTTTTTTCAGTTAGTTAAACTGGTTTTATCTGAACCGTTCTGAGAAATGCTCACTTCAGTCTCGTTTGCTTACCCCAAAGGTTGATTATCTATCTTTTGTAAAACGGACAGATAAATGCAGTCAAGTGGCAGAAATAAGCTGTTTAGGGTGTGGGTGTATCCTGGGTGTCATCATGCAGTTTTGCTTTTGTTTGCAGGCAAAACAAACTCAAACCTGAAGTGACGACTGAAATGGTACGGTCCTCCAGCGTAATGGTTTCAAACAAGGCTTCAATCTTATCAGAACCAAAGTTTGGCCTAAGAGATACTATTGTTAAATCTCGCCTTGTACAAATGGAGGATTCCTACACAGACATCCAGCGCTTCAGGTAACGATTATTCCTGAGAAGAATGTATTTTTGCGGGGAATAAGTTAGCTAGCGTAAGCTGTCCAAACAACTCATGTTCGTTACTGAAGCCAGTATCCCTGCAAATAGGAACTCTTGTAGAAAAGTATGATCTGTACTTTCCAGAGCAGCTTTTTATCCTCGTTCGAGCATTAGCAGAGAAGCATTTCATTCACGTCTCTGTCAAGGCTTGCCTCATGGTTCTTGTTGAGCAAATGGCCTTTTTGAAATGACTTTTTGGTGTACTTCTTTTAGACTGTGTCTGGAAATGCCTCAGTTCTGTGCACCTCTGGCCTTCTCTCTCACAGCTTCTGTTCACTACTTATCCATTTGGTTGTTCCAATAAGCTCGTAAGAGCTTGGGTGAAATGTATAATTAGGACCAAAACTTTACTGTGGTTGAAATCCCTTTATGCAACTTGTTCTATGAATTTATCATTTAAAACTGCTACTGCAGAGCTCTAGTAGTATTCTTTTTTTTTTTACTACTCTATGTAAAAATGTGTATCCTTCTGTAACACGTGTCTGTAGAGACGCTACTGTAATTAAATCATTTTAGGAATTTAAACTTTGTCACGTTTTCCTAATTCTCCCCTGGAAACATGTTACTCCTAAATAGTTATGTGTAGAATTGAGTATATAGGTGTTTCCATCAGCTCTACAAATTGCAGCTCTGGGATTTAGTTAATTTCTTTGCAGGTTTTTTGTTGGGACGTACAATGTGAACGGTCAGTCACCCAGAGAGAGCCTTCAGCCTTGGCTGAGGTGCGACGCTGAGCCTCCAGACATTTACTGCGTGGGGTGAGTGTCTCTGGCCTGTCCTTCCAAACCTGGACTGTGGGATGCTTGCCTGTGAAGCTGTAGCATGGAGGTGTTCAGCCCAGACGCCACAGCTGAGGAATGTTTGCGCTGCCTTACTCCATCGCACAGCTTGAGAGCGTGTGTTTGCGGAGCCTGAAAGGGCTGTCAGTCTGGTAGTGTCTGGAGACTCTGGCACTGCAGTGTTACAAAATCTTTAATGCCATTCAATTTGGTACTAATAGTAACTTAGCTTTACCTTTAACATACCTCTAAAATCAGCATAACTGAATTTGAGTTGTCAGTTATAAATTTAGTGAGTATACATTGATTTAGTTCTTTCCCAGAGGAAAGGGCTGGAGCGTTATAAACAAGTGCATGCATCCATAGATTCCTTCCTCTGACACAGTTTCCAGGAGCTTGATCTGAGTAAAGAAGCCTTCTTTTTCAATGACACACCGAAGGAAGAAGAATGGTTTAAAGCTGTAACTGATAGTCTTCACCCAGATGCCAAATACGCAAAGGTAAATGTGGCTTTTGGGGAGGTTTGACTGTGGAATCATTTTCCACTTGGGCCCCTTTTCCTTTCGCTTTCTGTTCCCAATTGCCGGTCTTCCAGAGGCTCACTGTCTGCAGGCTTTTGCTCAGTCAGAAGTGCTCTGAGCGTGAGGTAGGTAGCGTTGCTGTGGAGGGTGCTGGGGCAGGAGACTAGGGCTAGGCATCCACGCATAAAGGAACCTCCTTTGGAAAAGAGAATAGGAAGTATCTTAGCATCTTCCGTGTCTGTCTCCACAGTGCATGGGTGGAATGAGTTGTGAAGGCATCTTGGTAGGAATGCTGCTTATGTTTTGGCTCCTGCTCCTTAGGTCTGCTTTGTCTCTCATCACTGTTGTTGAAGGGAAACTCCTTCCATGGGCTGTGCCTGTGCTGTACGTTCTGCTTTGGGCTTCAGCTTTGTTTACTGGGGTGTTGGTCCCTGGCTGCTGGAGTGCCTGTGTGCTGTGAGCCCAGCTGGTCCGTTGGATGAGCCTGGAACTTTCCTTTTCTTCATCTGTATTTTGGTGACTCCTGTTCTGGATTGGGGAGCGATGCGCCTTCTCTCATCAAACCCCTCCCGTTCTGGTATTTAATGGAACAGAATCTGTTTTTCAGGTGAAACTTGTGCGGCTCGTGGGAATCATGCTTCTGTTGTATGTGAAAGCAGACCTTGCTTTGAACATCTCTGAGGTGGAAATTGAGACTGTGGGAACTGGAATCATGGGGAGGATGGTAAGAACGGCAACTGTGCATGAGAAGAGGTGAAATTTAGAAGAGCCCTGGAGAGCTCCTCTCCTTAGATGTAGTGTATTCCTCCAGCTGAGGGGTGCAGCTGCCTTTAGAAGCACATAGTCCTGTCCCTGCGCCAGCTCAGGGCGTTGCTCAAGGGAATTGCCATTGCTTGCAAAGGCTCAAAGGCCTTGAAGGAGAATCTTCTCTGAAGGCTTTTTTTTTTTTTTTTTTTTTTTTCCTGATTGCTGTACTGGGCTGTGTGGGGCCTTGCTCTCGTGTTTTGATGCTGGCTGTGATTTTGCCCAAACCAAATTGCACAAGGTGACATGAGCAGAAGAAACACGTCTCTCCAGATTAGTTTTCCTGAGGAGGACTTACTGCCCTCTTGTCATTCCACAACATTGGAATGGAGTCAGGGCCCTTTGAATGTAGTTTCTGTGAACATTTATCTATAACTTGACAAAAGGTATTTTTGACCAGCTAAGCCATGTGCTTCCTCCATTTACAATTTTTTATAGTTTGTGTTGAAAGATGCAGTTTGTTGCTAAACAGGTTTCGGGACTCGCTGAAGTAGCTGACCAGCTCTCTTACTGAGTTTGATTTCCTTCTGTATGAGCTAATTCCTGAATTACAAACTGAGTTCCGTGTGCCTGCTTGCTGTGTTGGGTTGCCGTGTGCAACCCTCACGTGAGTTACTGACTTGAATTCATGAAGTAGTTATCACCAGTTGGCGTTTTCAGCCTTCTCCTTCCTCTGGAATTAAATGGTCTGCCTCAGTGTCTTCTGGCTTCTCCACTGCTTGTAACTTGTTTGGGGATTCATCTGTTGTGGAGAAAGTTCTGACCAACGTCTTTGTCTTTGTTTTTCAGGGTAACAAAGGTGGTGTTGCCATAAGGTTTAAATTCCATAACACTAGCGTGTGCGTTGTGAATTCTCACCTTGCAGCTCACACGGAGGAATACGAGCGGAGGAACCAGGACTTCAAAGATATCTGCTCTCGAATGCAATTCTACCAGCCGGATCCAAATTTGCCCCCTCTCACTATTGGCAAACACGAGTATGCTTCCCATCTGAACCTTCTGAACCACTGCATGTGGCGAGGAAGAACCTTAAGAACATACTGGGGTGTGAGGGACGTGAGAAGGGGTGCCTGGTGATCTAACTGTCAGCCTGGAAGGGCCAGAAGTGCTTTACCATAACCCTGGTTTGGAGAGGGGTCACCTATACGGTTCTGATAAGTCACTTGCCTTCTCCTGCTCTTCCAGGCCTTGTTTTATTTTCAAGCATGCAGTGGGAATGGGGCAATAATATGCATCGATTTTGCCAGTGGGTTGTGGGATTTATTCAGCGTGGAATATTAAAAACACCGGATACTAAGAGTTAGTGACAAACATGCAGAACAGGAATTAAAACCAGCAAAGGTCGAAAATGTAGCTTCTCTTTCAAGCTTTTACTCTTACTTGTTCTCTCTGATGGAGAAGCAGACACAGCATCCGTTTGATCGTGTTGAGACTGGGAGAGCTCACGCTTGCATTGGAAGGTTTAAGGCACCACTGCAGAGCTGTGCTTCCCGCTCACAGCCAGCTTGCCTTCTGGACATCTGTGGGCCTCTGTGCAGACTTCTGGTCTATGTTCTCTTTCAGTGTGATCTTATGGTTGGGTGACCTCAACTATCGCCTGGATGACCTGGATGTGGCAAAAGTGAAGCAGCTTGTGGATGAGAAAGCGTTTCTAGAGCTTTGCCAGTACGACCAGGTACTGATGTCTCGCCTACCTGCAGGTGGTGCTGAGGGCGCAGGTTACAAACTGCACGCGTTCTCCTCAGCCTTCTCACTGCTGAACATCTCCCTTTCAGCTCTTACGGGAGCTGTGCTTGAGCTTATTTACATTTTTTGTGTGTGTGTTTTTTTCTTTTGTAGCTGAAGAGGCAAATGAATGCAAATGCCGTCTTTGAAGGCTTTATGGAGGGAGATATTTCTTTCCAGCCAACATACAAATATGATGCTGGCTGTGATGACTGGGACACAAGGTACAGTGGTTGCCTCGTACGTGATGCTGCCAATGGCTAGTGTTATCACTGAAGGAAGTAAAAACAAAGCTGAAAAGAATTGCAGATCTAATGGTTATAAATAGGAACGGTTCTGAGATTATTGCTGTTCCTCTCCCTTGGGTTCAAAATCCATCTCCAGTTTACTCGCAGTTTACGTCTATCTATGTTGCTTTTCTTCCATTTCTACTTGTCAGATATTCCTAATCTTTTTCCCAGGAATAATCCATTGAGTTTCCTCTTAGTTAGGGTGTACAAAATAAGGAATCATTTTAGTTTCATTCTTTTGGTTTGGTTTCATTTGGTTGGGTTTTTTTCCCAAGCAAAATTTTTAGGATCTCTTATTTGCTGATATCTGCTATACCTACTCAGTTCAGACATTCTCCAAAAGCCTGCAAGAACCATCATTCCTGTAATGCACTACACAGAGTGCCTGATCTGTTCTTAGTAAACTGGGAATGTTGGCTTCAAGTGTGGGAATGAATTCTGTGCAGCAGTCAGTGGAAAAAAAAAATTAAGATGTTAACTTTAAATGTAGAGCCTGAGTTCTTATTCGTGATTCTTATGGTCAGAAGTGTCTCTGAGTATTACTTTGTATGTTAAGTGTATCAAAAGAACAAAACAAATAATTACATCTTTGAAGAAGTGGAAAGTAAAGCATGATATTGAGATACCTAGTAGTAGACGTTGGGAGAGCAGTGTTCTGCCTTGTGTTGTTAACTCCACCTGAACTGTGCCTGGAAACTGGAATTTTTACCTCCGTTTTAGTGAGAAGTGTCGTGTTCCAGCGTGGTGTGATCGGATCCTCTGGAAAGGACAGAACATTGCTCAGCTGAGCTATCGCAGCCATATGGCTTTGAAGATCAGTGATCATAAGCCAGTTAGCTCTGTGTTTGATATCGGGGTAAGTACCTCAGGGCTGAAGGGGATAACTGTGGGGACAGAGGGAGGGAGGAGGGAGGATCTCCTGCTGATTTCCCCTCCTCCTGCTTTTATGGCATCCACAGAGAACAATAGCTTAAAAGGTGGGCTAGATAAGATACTGAGATAGGGCTGTTGTTCCTGGTAAGCTAGGGTTGTGTTAAGTGATTCTTCGGTTAAGTAGAATAATGCATGAATTTCTGTAGCTGTTTTTTCAGAAGTGTTCTTTTGTCGTTTTTCTTATTTTCCTAATAATTTCAACAGAAACTTGCAGTGCAGGAATGCTGCATCGTTGACACCACAGTAGTACTGACTGGGTCACTGGTTTCCTCGTTATGGCAAGGTCCTTTAGTGCTGGATCCTGAGAAGATCTTGCGGTGTTAGTGCTCCAGGCGCTCTGTTCATTACAAGTGTTGTATGTGCTAGTGTGCTGCTAAAATCAAATCACCGCAGAGCTTTCCAGCTGTGTTACAGCTCTCCTGCAGAGGCACAGTAAATGCCAGTTGCTGTAGTGTGTGTCCTTTTCAGGTGAAGGTTGTGAATGAGGAGCTCTATCGAAAAGCCTTTGAGGAAATAGTCCGCTCCCTGGATAAGCTGGAGAATGCCAACATTCCCTCGGTGACCCTCTCCCGGAGAGAGGTAGGGTATGTTTGTGTGCTGTGAGTTGCTGGAGAAACGGAGGAACCCTAGACCCCAGAAGTGTGTTGCAGCAGAAGTGCCTTAGATGGCTTCTAGACCCTGGGGTCTGGTTCCAAAGAAGCAGAATATTTTGAATTCCAGCTGTTCTCTGTTTACAAGGCCTAGAAATACTTGTTTCTGTTTAGATGCCGGTAAATTCCATTCACAGTACCAGGCTGAAATGTAGGCTGTGTTACTGTCTGAGGTGAGGACAGAGAGTGTAAAAGGGTAGTTTGTGCCCTTGCTCTGGCTCGTTTGAAACATAAAATGTAAAATCTGAAGGATTTGGAGAAGGCCACAAAACAGCATTTGCTTTGTGTGTTGCAGACTAAAAAAGATAAGCAAATGAGACGTTTGAGGCCACAGCTATCTTGTGCTCAAGTTTCATTGAGGCTGTTTGAGGGGAGCATTTGTTTTAAAGGGCCCACTGATGCAAACGACTTTAGCATACAGAGTAAGCAAATGTAATCCTGGAAGAGATGGGGTGCAGGAGCAAGAGGGTTAATCTGGGTATCTTGCTGCTTAATGATTAAACCACAGGACAGGAATTGCTGCCGGTGCTTGCCAAGGTGGAATTGGCTGATGATGTTGACTGACATTTGTTTCTAGTTCCATTTTGAGGATGTTAAATACATGCAGCTGCAGGTAGAGGAGTTTACAATCCGCAATGGGCAAGTGCCCTGCCAGTTTGAATTTATCAGCAAACCAGATGAGGAAATGTACTGCAAGGAGTGGCTGATCGCTAATCCCAGTAAGGGCTTCCTGCTACCAGGTGAGCTCCTTGTTCATCTCATGTTAATGAGCTAAAATTGTCACCTTCTGGCTTAGTTCTCTCTGCAGTTTTGAGAATGCTGTGCCTGTTTGCAGGCTTATTGGTTTAATACCTTTTTTTTTTTTTTTTTTTAAACTGAGTACGGGGTTATTTTATCCTCTTTTGGCAGATGCTGAGGTCACAATTGAGTTGGAGGTGTTTGTTAATAAATCAACGGCTACACGCTTAAACTCCGGAGAGGAAAAACTTGAAGATATCTTGGTCTTACATCTTAACAGGGGGAAGGATTATTTTCTGTCTGTAACAGGCAACTACTTGCCAAGTTGCTTTGGGTCTCCCATTCATACGCTGTGTTACATGAGGGAACCGATCCAGGACATGTCAGCAGAATCCATTCAGAACCTTGTGAGTTAAAGACAAGATTCCCTTCTGAAACCCACAAGAACTATTAAAATGAGATGTTAAGTGCTGTTTATTGCTAAAGAGCCTTCTTCCACTTCCCTGGTCATACTCTGAGAATGTTGATATAGCTTGTGCTTTCCAGTGCACCATCTTCACATCTTGCATTAGTTCTTCACGTGGATGAACCAACCCATTAAATGCCTGCACAGTTAACTAAGGTGTGCAGCTTCTAAATGTAGAGCTTTTCCCCGGAGCCTTTGGCTTTCTCCACAGCGAATGGAGATGTGTGTGCATATGTGAGGCTTGATGTAACATTTCCCCAGAGCTGAGTGTATGTGAAGTGTGTTTATAAGAGCAGCTTGTTTCTTCTGTCTGGACTTTTGATATAAATGTGCCTGTTGTACTGGTCTTGTATGAAGACTGGTGGGTGAAACTGTACAGTTTCTTAACAACTCTTAATTCTTATGTATAAGCTCTGTGAAGCATTTTTGCAGAGTTGAATAAGAACTTGGCTAGCTACCTTTTTTATTTTTTTTTCCCCCCTCTTTCCTCTTCCCCTCCCCTCCTCCCTCAGACCCTGATGCCACTAGAAATAAGTGACGATGTTGTTCAAGTGGAAAAGCCTATGGACATTCCAAAAGAGCTGTGGATGATGGTGGATCACTTGTACCGCAATGCTTCCCAGCAGGTTGGCAGTGTTTGTAAACACAAAATAATTTGTTTGTGTTAGGTTTAGTTTTGAAGAAGATACTAGTAATGGCAGTTGTTGCTGACTGTGGATGTTTGGCCAATGGTAAAGAGAGATAAAGGACATCTGTAGTAAGTGATCCCAGTACCCTGGGTTGCACTGTTGCACTGTTTCGTGATGGTGACCTTGTCTGTGTGTGGCATGCATCAGCAGCTGTCCTTGTGCTTTGCTCTCTACTGCAGTGCCACAGCCTTGCTAGGGGAGGATTTGTGGTGATAACGACCAATTTGGAGAGATTTTTCCAGCCAGATTATGATGACATTGCTCTATTTAATCAAATAACTTTTATTTTCCTTGAGACTGACTAATGGCCTGCTTTGCAGGAGGACCTGTTTCAGCAACCAGGCCTCAGATCCGAATTTGAGCAAATACGAGATTGTTTGGACAAAGGAATGCACGATACCCTCCGTATCCTTTTAGACTGGTCGCTGGTGAGGCTCGCTATGCTTTAGTGATCAAAGCGGAAAAAGATTTTCTCAGTCTTCTGTGCTCCACCGTGGCTTTTAAATTACCGTCTCTCGTCTCGGGGCAGCTGAGACCTGCAGTTCCTCGCTGTGCCTTGTGATCGGTACCAATGCCTCTGCTCAGTCCTTGCAATGTTGGTGAATGATTGCTGATGAATTATGTAAGTGTCTGCCTGCCAGCAGAAACAGCTTGCTCTTTGGAGTCAAGTGATTTAACTCAAAGCCGTGAACAATAGAAGGAGTTCTTAGAGGCCTAAGCAAAGATTAACATTTCAGCAGAAATACGGCCAAAGCTGTGCTTGCCTCTTCCTTAACAGTCCTTTGGATCAGTTGGCAGCAACCACTCGGTAGCAGAAGCCCTGCTGCTCTTCCTGGAAAGCCTGCCGGAGCCTGTCATCTGCTACAGGTTCTACAGCAGCTGTTTGGAGAGCGCCAGCAACTACCCACTGAGCAACCAGGTATCGCTGGCTTCACTGGGAGGCTGTTTCTGTAATTCTGGAGGCAAGGGAGGCAAACTGTTCTGTGCCAGGCCGGTAACAGGATTTTGCCTTCAAAAACTTAATCATCTGATAACAGAAAGGATCTAGAACTGGTGCTTCTTGGTTATTAGGAGTTAATATTTGCAGGCAGGGTGATGTTGGTAGTAGATAAAGCTGCTAAGCCATCGCCATGTCTTCAATATAAATGTTGGTTTTTTTTTTTTTTCCTCTCCTCAGATTATCTCTAAGCTGCCAGCGTGCCATAAAAATGTATTTGAATATCTAATGGCATTTCTACGAGAACTACTGAAAAATTCAGGGAAGAACCATTTGGATGTGAATATTCTTGGTAAGGCGAGCAAAATAACCATTCTGTTCAAAGGGGCTTTGCAGTTTGTGTAACAAAACAGATTTCTCCAAAGTGAGTGCAGTCGTGGCCTCTGCTGTTTTGAAGCATTTAATAATGAGCAAACAGTCCCCAGAAAAAGAATCAATGCAGTAGCCTGGAAAAAGTTGTAAAGTGATCCAGAGATGCGTGGGTCATCAACTTCATCTTACCGCATTCTGGAGCCAGCCACTCTCTCACTTTGACTGACTGGGACTGGTGGAATTACTCGTGATGTCCTGCTGCTGCTGCCCTCTTCTTGTGTGTGTGTGTGTGTGTCTTTTTAAAAATTTTATTAATTTTAAAAATTATTTTCCCCAACGCAGCTAGTATATTTGGTGGCTTGCTCCTCCGCCCTCCCCCCGGCCATCCTACACCCGATATAACCGAAAAGAGGAAAGCTCAGCAGTTTATCCACCAGTTCCTCTTGAGAGAAGACAATTTACCATGAATTTTAGATGCAGCTAATCTGATTTTTAGATACAAATTACTGTAAAAATATATATTTTTTGTACAGTATACTGTCTTTTTTATTGATATCACAGTATTTTATACGATCTATTGCTCCTGAAGGAACACATCAGGCACTTTGAGTCAGGTGTCACTGTTTAAGCTGTAAAGTAAATCACATTTCTAAATAAGCTGTATGTAGACAAGTAAAAGTATAAAAGCTGATATTTACACTGTATTTTATTTAACTAGTATTAAAACTCAGAATTTTTATGGCCTCGTTATTTAAATAAAAAGATCTCGGTGCGTTTTTCCAGCCTCTCTGCCCGTTTTCGCTGTTGGCTGGCGTAGGGTCTTGGTTTTGTCTCCTCCGCTGCGCTCCGGCACCGCCACCCCCCTTTCCTCTCCCCCCCCCGGGCCGGTAACGCGCCTCGCCGCGCTCGGGGCCGGTTTCCCGGTGTGTGAACACCGGAGCCGCGCGGGGGCGCGCAGCGGCACCAACGGCCGCTCGGCGCAGGCGCG
>JAAGAY010138735.1:0-25517 GCA_011801015.1 Ardeotis arabs
TTTTTTTTTTTTTTTTTTTTTTTTTTTAATTGGGCCATGCAATAATCTTTATTTCCACTTGATGTATCTAGGCACTTTCACAGGAAATGGATTAAGTTAGTACAGGATCTATTGACCTTCCAAACACTTTACAATACAATCAAGTATAGTTCTATCTCTTCTATTAGCTCAGTAGAGAAAGTGAGTTTGATTATCTTATAGCTGACATTTGTGAGAAAAGTGTGACAAAGGCAGAGGAAATGTGCATTAGCTAACCATGAACTGATAGGCCAGTCAAAGGGAAGTTTTGTACAGTAGTACCCAGGAAGCTGTTGTATAAGCAAATCATAGCTGTTGAAAACAGCACAATTTCAGCATGCAGAACAAAAAAAAAAAAGCTACCTTTCTGTGAAATAATCTCATTTGTATCTGGCCAGTCAAAGGGGAAAAAAAAAAACAAAAACAAAACCAAAAAACTAGTGGAAATTCGCTGCTTAGTCTCTCTCCTTAGAAGGAGCAGCACGTGTAATTACAAATTATTGACAAACACCTTGGAGTTTTCGGTAAGAGTTTTACTAGCATTTGAAAAACTGGAGTTTAAAAATAAGAAGTGTGGCTCTTCAGTACATACAGCAAAACATAAAAGCTCTTGCCACAGAAGATGGACTGTTGATCTTCACAGATTTCTGGATATAAACATCTTTGTATGACTGAAACTTTCTGTTGTAAGGTACGTAGAGGACAGCATGTGCTAGGGAGGGACCCTATGAAGAACTGTTCTGATCAAGAAGTTGTAAGATTTTACCTTTCTTGGACAGAGATAATAGCCGAATGGACATTACAGCTGTTCATACATTCATAATAGCTAAAAAGACCCAGATGCTGACTAGGACTTGACCTTCCATAATGACACCACAATCCATTAAACATAGTATCATGCTAGTTATGTAATTCAGACTAGAATCTGAACAACTTAAGCAACTACATAAAACACTAAAGAAAGTAATTTTTTTTTCACCTGAGGGAGCAGTAGATGTGTTTCTTTCACTGCTTGGACCCAGTAATTTCACATGGCTGGCAGGGAACCATCCCTTCTGTCTCTTTTTCCCCCTTGCCTGTAAATGTTTAAAATGGTTGTTATACAATTAAGAAACCAAATAGTCTAGAGACTGGAAAAAATGCAAGAAATATGTCACACAGTTTTCCCAACAGCAGAGAAAAAGTCAGGCTTCCAAACACCAACTAAATACTAAACAGATCTCAAAAGGAAAAAAAATCTGGCTAAAAGATAAAACAACCCAATTCAACTAAAGCAGCACCATAGTACGTTCTGGCAAATGTGTTCATACAAAATTTTCAAGTGCAACTAATGATTCAGGTGCACAATTTAATTGTAGGGCCTAAAATTCGCTCTACAAACATACACTTACGCATCATATAAGGGGTCTCTAACAAGATTCCCGGAACAGAGGTAACAATTACCATAAGCTACTTTTGAAAATCCTGACCTAAGTATTTGATATCACTTCCTACTTCATACAGCGTGTGAGAGTTTTAAAAGATTTTCCTCATCTTTTAGTCTTTGCTTTTTCAGTCGCTCAGGGAAAGATGACCTCTGCACACACTGAAGAAAGAAATACACTTCATAGTGTGCAAAAAACTCAGGACGTAAAAGTAAGCATAGATTTTAGAAAGCAGTAACTGCAGACTGAGCTCTATTACAACAGAAAAAGAAAGTCAAACTAGCAAGAACTGACAATTACATATCTTAGTGTCCCTTTAACGCTTTTAAAATTTTTGTTTGGTTGTTTTTTTTAATTCTTTGAGGCTTCTTCCTGAACCAGCACTGGGCCTACTTTTCTTAAAATAGAAACTATTAATTGCTTACTGTGTTTATTTAGTTTTTTGCACATACTCAGAATAAGTTTTCCACTGCTGTTAGTTCACAGAAAATGAGTGCAGCAATTTGTCAACTTGCTCACTGTGATCTCTCCTCCTGTATCTGTAAAGCAGGCTGGTTTTAAAACCAGATGCTGAACAGTTTGATCAGCCCTGTTCCAACTGTTGCAGACAGGTGTTAACAAGAGTATTCAATCCAAACAGGGCGCATGTGGCTGTAGAATACCTTGGAAAGGCCAATTAAGTGATTATTAAGGGGACAGAGCTTTCTATTGTGCTGTTCAATCTCAACACTGGAAATAGCATTCAGTATTGAAGTAATATGTTTGAATTCAGGCTAACACTGCAGATTCAGCTAGAATTCAGCTAAAGAAAAGGGAAATAAATAGACATTGTAAGAGCACGATTTAAACTTCTGCATTGGTTCCAAGGATGCAAGGCTATTATGGACAAGGTCCACGGGGCTCCAAAAGTCAAAATACCAACTATGATTTAAGAAGAATGTCATGTAACAGTACTTTCAAGTCTTGGGACTAGAAATTCATCACTAGATGGGGAAAGGAGAGGCAGGAACAGCAGTCTTCACAATAAACTAGCTTCCAACTCCAACTTCCAAGAATTTCTGTTCTTTCATTTGAATAATTTTACAATTTAATGTTTTACCAATTAAATCCTAACTGATTTATCAACTGTCAACAGCCCTATTCCCCCTCCCACGCACATGTTCATTGACAGTTTTACTATCTTCTGTGACCCAAAAAAAAAAACCCTCAAAAAACAACAGAACCCCAGCAATCCAATGTTTAATTAAAACCTTTTCCCCCCCCCCCCAACTATGGTTTATACAAGATGAAATAACTTTCTAGTCAGCTTTTACAACACTCAGTTGTTTTCTCAAACTAAACCCAAGATTAGCTCCTTGCCATTCACAAAGTAACAATTATTTCTTCTTCAGTAATTACCTGCAACTCTCCTTGCCACCATCCACTAGCATTTTTCTTCAGAATAAGAATTAGCTGACCTGGAGCAAGACTAAGCTGTTCGGTTCCTGATGCAGCATAGGCAGTAGTAACCTGAGCAATTTCTGAAAAGATAATGTATTAATTGCACTTGTTATTTTTTCATTATAGTAAGTGCTAAATACACACAAGTATCCTGGTACATATCTTGCAGCTAAGCATGTCAGCCGCGATTAAAACACTGCTATGAACCTAAATGCTCATAGTCACTTAAGAAATAGTCCTAAATGTTAAAAAGTTATCATACACTCACCAGGTTTCTTATTTATTGTTCCAGTTTTGCCAGCATTACTAGAAGCCTACAAAGACACAACAATCACCTTTTAATGTGCAATAAAACTAGTAGAGTTTACACCAACTTTAAGCATGTGGACAGAAAAGCACAGGGACATTTTCATTTTGAGCCTGTATTTAACAAAATACAACCCTATATGAAGAGAGACAGTGTGACACTGTGGCTAGAGCACTGATTTAGGACTCAAGCTACCTAGGCTTTTCTTTTCTGTCAAGCACATTAACCTCTGCTTAAAATGACTATTTAAGAGCCAGATATCAATACTAGTAATACAATAAAGTTGAGAGAAAGTATTGTGCGTTAATTCTCAGTATAAGAACTCACTTCTTGATCCTTTGGTCTGACGTAATTGGAGGGGAAGATTCCAGTTCTGCCATCAATGCTCCCAGTCCACCATTCCCCTTCCTTCTGAGTCACTAGAATCTCCTCACCTTCCGTGAAAGTCAAGTCACCAGGCTCAGAGCTTGAATATGAATAGAGCGCAACATACTCTGTGCAAACAGCACATATGAAAAGGGAGACAACAGTTTCAGACAGGATGATAAAAGTATGTCAGATGCAAGTAAAGCTATCTCTGATATCAGCATTCATCAGTGTGCTCATAACATGGATCGTGTCTTCACAAGTTTGTGAATCAACCTACCTACTCCCTTGATTGTAATCGCATCTCGTCTCATGCTCACAACTCTGAATCACAGGTACACAACTTTGTACAGAGAGATGAATTTGGCACAGTGAGAGTTACTATCCTACGATTCTCCTGCAGGTCAGCAGAGGCCTGTAGACCACAGCTTGAAAACGCATCTCTTGCATTAAGCATTCCACCCAACCTCTGTGTTTCACAGCGAGCACGTATATTCCACACCTAAACCTGATTAAAACCATTCTTATCTGACTAACACAGCAAAAATTAAAAAAACACAAGTTGAATGAAAATATAGTTGGGGAAGCATGGAGATACACTAGATTAAAAGGCTTAGAAAGTGCTTCCCACTAATTTTTCTCCAGTAATGTTTGTTTTCTCTACTCCCTACTGATTAAAAAGAGAATGATCCACACTCAGGAGACTAAAAATCCCTTCTTGTGTCTTTACAGTACAGCATAAGAGAGAAGAGAACAGCAGGAAGAGAACTCAGCTTATGAGTCTTCAGAAATAAATTAATGCTCGAGCAAAAGTCTTAAAAACAAAACCGAAACCCAGCCTATGCTCAACCTGAGTTAGTTATAAGCTTTGCTTAAGTTCCTGTTTTAGAATTCTTATAACAGTGGCGCAACATTTGCACTGTATATTCTGGACAAGCACGAAAAGGCCTGCTCAGAAACTCTTCACCTATTTAAGCTCATTCACATGCTGTTAAGCAGAAACAAACTGTATCATTAAGTAGCATATTTCATGCTGTCTTACCCTCTCCTGCTGCGTAAGACTGTGTATTAGACTTTTTGTTTACAGCTGCGTAAATAGCTTCTGGTCTGCAGAAAGAAAAAAAAAAAAAAGTCTGAGCAACTAAGGAGGCTGATCAAGAACAAATCTCTTTATTAGGATGAGACTAAGCTCACTTTGGTTATCTCAAAGTTAGTATTGTCTCTGAAATCAATTGCAAAGACTTCCCTGACTGTCAAACAGCGACAGGTATTACTGATGCTTAAGAGATAGATGTCATCTAAGAGCATACCACTTAAAAATAACATAATCTATGAAAGACAAGAAGATATAGTCACAAATTATGCTATACAAAAGAAGTACAAATTAAAGACTTTGTTTAAATTCTCTCATTCTAGAGAATTTCTAAGAACCTTTATCATAATGCATGAAAAGAACAACTCACACACAATGGTACAGCCCATCCCAGCAGAAACCAGACGTTGAATCATTACCTGAACAGTTGCCTTGCAGCATTAGAATAAACAGAATTATCTTTTCAAGTAAAGAAAAATACAGTATTTCTGCAAGACACGCCTTACGAGCTTACAATTCTTTGTAGGTCAAATAAAAACTGGCACCTTCAGAGGCAGAAAGCAACTACACTGCAAGAGAGCTGACTCAATAATGAACCAAAACAAAGTCTGGCACTTGATGAATAATCTGACACCACTGGTTTTTCACAGCACTCAGCCATGGAAGACTGTCTGTACACACAGCAGTGAGCCCAGCATTATTTGGCTTGCTAGAATGAAATAATAAAAAGCCTAAAATGGCATGGTGTAAACTGTAAACACTATTTATATTCTACACTTTAAAGCACTACAAGAATTTTGTACTCTAAACCACATTTTTTTTTTGTAAACTGTTCAATAAAACAAAACCAAAAGTCATACTTACTCCTCTTTCTTGATTTCACTCCCAGGTAACAGCTTGACATAAGATTTTGGAAACCAGCCCCTTCCTCCATGTACCTCTCCAAACCACCAGTTTTCCTGCTGCTCCAGGACAGTAATGATATCATTTTTAGAAAAATTCAAGTGGTTATCTTTTTTTGCAGTCCAAGAGCAAAGTGCTTGTGCTTTTAAGTTCTCGACAGGCTGTCCCTGTTAAGACAGAAGTGGAGATGTTGACTGACCACACTACCCCAACTTGGTCCAAGTATTAAAAAAATGCAACCAATCAACCAGCGATGTATCTTTAATTGCAGGCTAAGCAATTTCATTCCTAAGTGCTGGTTGAATAATTTGTTGTCTGGTCATCAAGATTTTACATTGCTGTATACAAACTGTTGATGCAGGAACAATCTCTCAACTCTTTCTTATTTGCTAAAAATATCTTGTGTCTAATTACAGGTGAAAACTAGTATAGAATTATGAAAAATACCGCATGACTTTTCTTGCTCACTGGTCCATGGAAATGCATGGAATTACGTCAATGCACACAAGTGGAGAATTCAGCCTAGTTTTTTTATCCTCTAGATAGTTCAGTGCACTCAGCATTAGAAAAACAAAAAACCCCACAGATGAAAGCAGAGCTTGTTTGTGTTGTTTTGCCTTTTTTTTTTTTTTTTTTTTTTTTTTTTTTTTTTTTTTTTTTTTTTTTTTTTTTTTTGTTTAAAGCAGTTTCATTAACATCAATCTAAAACACAGCAAGTTCTCCATACCTGCCCGTGAATAGGTGAAACAGATCCAGGGGACACAGTGCGAGTAAAAGCCGATTTCTGTTGCCAGGCTGTATTAACATTCAGGCTAGAAAAAGGTATGTTTTGGTAATCAGATTCTTCTGTGGATTTACTTGGTGAAAGTGGTCTGGAAATTGAATACGAGCATATTTAAGACATCAGAGTTTTTATTTCAAAAGTACCTCAAGCAGAATGACTCTTTTTTTAAGCATATATAAAACAGATACTCTACATAATGCAAAGCAGACTATCAAACACTTTAAATTTCCAAGCTAAGGCTTTCAAGTAATTTTTTCAGTAAGTTTTCTGCATTTATATTTTAAAAACAAACACTGAATGAAACTATACAGCATATTATGCATTAGCTAAATTTAGAAAAAGCAATTTTAACACAAACGTAACAAAAACTCACTCTGCAGCAGCTGAGGTAGTAGATAAAGATACTGTGGGAGGAAGTAAGGCCTTCTTAGGAGATAAAGACTTTTCTCCTTCTGGTATTTTTTCTACATAGTTGCACGGAAACCAACCAAAATGTCCTTGAAAACTCCCATAAAGCCAACCAGGCTCTCCCACAGTTTTTTCATCAACCTGTGGACAGGAAGACAAATACAAAGAAAACACAATTAGCGTGAAACAAACAGGGCATCTAGTGCATCAGCCCCCGCTGGCACTCTGAATTGGACAGTGTCAGCAGCACTCGCACAAGGGTCAGCATTTTTATTCTCTTCCCTTTCAGAATTGAGCTGATTTTGCCCTGTTCAAGAAATAGGGTGATGATGCAATTGCACTGTTTTTAGACACAGGCAGAGACAAGCCTCAAAGACATCATATTCCTTCAAATGGGCCCCAAACATGCACATATGGGACCACGTACTATACCTGGAGCCTCTCTGGCTTGCCAAAAATCATAGTGCACTGTGGTGTATTTTGCTGAACGCACAGCCGAGAGGCAGCAGCTGGTGAGCCACACACAAAAACAACTGCTGCGTTTCTGCTTACAGGTACAATTGTGTCATTTGACTGCATATAAAACACACTCAAAATTTCCATTATTTAGTACATGATTAAGTATGGAATAGAATCATAGAATTATTTAGGTTGGAAGAGACCTTTACGGTCATCAAGTCCAATCATTAACCAAACACTGCCAAGTCCACCACTAAAGCATGTCCCTAAGCACCACATCTACACGTCTTTTAAACACCTCCAGGGATGGCGACTCAACCACTTCCCTGGGTAGCTCTTCCAATACTTGACAACCCCTTTCAGTGAAGAAATTTTTCCTAACAGCCAACCCGAACCTCCCCTGGTGCAACCTGAAGGCCGTTTCCTCTCATCCTATCACTTGTTACTTGGGAAAGAGACCAGCACCCACTCAAGAGCATCCTTAAACATTCACAGCAATACTGAAGTCTCCATTGTGCTGCAAATTAGAAAATTCGTCAAAATTAGCAACTCAAATATTATCATCCAGGTAGCTTAGTTGAGGTTTGGTGTATAAGAGGAGGTGGCAGCCATGGCAGCTGTTAGCCTATTTCTAAAATAAGATTTCATCAGCTAAACGACACAGTTAATTACATCTGAGAAGAAAGCCAAAGCAAAACCTACTTCTTTCTTGATTTCAGAAAGTTTATGTTTAGTTATTCTAAAGATTCTCAACAGCTCTCTGATGTGTAAGTTCTAAACAAAGATTTCAGCGGAACTAATCCTAATTTCACCTGTTAAAAACCAACCAAACAAAAAAACACCCAATCAACTTTAAACTTTTAGTAAGTCTCAAAATAATTACATAATTTGAAATAATTACAAAAATCAAAATAATGCTTTTGACACTTAAGACTTTGATGTATCTCAAGCCTGGGGAAGTGGGCTTGGGTTTTCTAAGTTAAACGTCAATGGCAAATCTTACCTGAATTATATCTCCAGTATTAAAGCTCATCTCATCGTGATTCCTTGCTTCAAACGGATATAAAGCTCTGTAATTTACCAAGGCAACTGAATTCCTAGACTCTGAGACACTAACTGCATTGCCTGAAAGGATTAAGAAAACTAATTATCATTTTGATACAGCTGGAAGGCATGCACTTAGTTGGAACCCTACCGTTCCAAGCAACAGGTATGAATATGAGAGGACTGTTCTTGCCCCAAAGACACTGCAAGTATCAAATTGGTAGCTACAACAGGCTAACAGGGTGCACACAATGCAGGATTTTAACATGCTAATCATAGTAAACGGAACACTAGCAATAAAATGCATTGTTGTCTGAAGCGAAAAAAACAACATATTTGTATTCTCATCTTTCCTTATCAAACCGCTCTGGCTAAGCCAGTGCTTTAATATCGTCTTGTTTAATACAATTATAATTTTCCATGTTGAAAAGACACCACTGCTACAACAATAAGTATTCCGCAGCAGTTGTGAAGATTTTACTTAGAAACCTACAATTATCAGGATTTCTATTTTCTTCGCATCTCTGCTCTCCAAGCCTGTGACTGATGCTGCTAACAGTGAATGTTTTACAAGGTACAGCTGAGGTGTGTAAATATCTGTCAGCACCGCTCTAATTTGTTTCTTGCTGAACTCAGTGATAAAAGTGCCTAATAAAAGATGACAAGAATTAATGAAGGATGGAACTGCCTTTAGTGACATTACTGTTAAAGTAGTATTTTTCAAAGTCCCACAACCAGAGGTAAGTTGAAGTTAGTTCTTTGGTTTTTACTGAGGCATTGAGTAATGCAGAAATAAACTAGATTTCAATGTTAATTAATTGCTTCACTGAGTGTTACCTGCCCATCCACTCATCATTGAGCAAAACTCCTCCATATTAGCTCTCTGCTTCTACCACTTTTCAGTACCTATGACTGATGACAGTGAACATGGCTGACAAATCACAGATGCTGGCAACAGTAATATTTTAGCTTTTTCCTAAGGCTTCCACTTTGTCATTAAAGCAATCTAAGTTAATAGGATGACTTATAACTAACTAAAGATATGAAACATTGCTGGGTTTTTTTTAAATAATATTTTAGACAATAAGCCTGCCATAGTGTCACTTCAACAATAATACATTTAAAGAATAAAATAATGCTTAGGAAAATAAGAACCATTAAAGCAAAAATCTAACAGACTAAGATTACCTTTATTTTTCCAGGGCGGCTTAAGACTTTTACCCTCTGTTGGTTTCAACATATCTGCAAACTTCTCATTTATGTTTAATTTAGAAGTGCATTTCTCCACTTCTTGAGAGTTGGTTGCTTCTTTTATCTTCTTTATTTCTTCATTCTGCTTACGCCTCTCCTCAGCTGCTTTTGCAATTTGTTCTTGCTTTCTTTTATCTTCTTCCAGTTGCCTCTGCCTTTGTTGTTCTGTTTCCCTCAAGATTGTGGCTTGCCTATTTTTCTCCTCCTCTGCATGAAGCTGTTGTCTATTTTCCCTTTCTCTCATCAGAGCAACTGCTTCTTCAGCTTTCAGCTTTTCCTGAACTTTTTCCTGCATTCGTTCTTCCTCCAATCGTTTCTTTTTCTCTTCCTCTTCCCTTCGGATATTTTCCTGCCATCGGTTCTCCTTCTCCCGTTTTGCTTTCCTGAAATAAAGGAATGAGAGAGGGGTGGTAGAACACTGTTATAAAAAATTAATGAGATTATGTTCATAGAGGAATCGACTGCACCCGTGAGTAAAACCAGGTCCATGATATTGACCACTCTCCTCTCTTGGTAATAAGGTCTTTCACAGGAGACCATGCTTTGTCTTAACATGAATGCCGGTATATTTCACACATAAATAACAAATAGATTAAAAATCTTGGTACAGAAACACTACCACGTGGCTACTTGTGCAGTGCCTCCAGGAGCACTTTGCTCATTTAGATCCTGATGAGCAAGAAGGGATCTGTTAATTGAACAAAGGTGGTTTTAAGCTGTTCACCAAGGTAGTAACCAAATCTCATCTCTGGAAACTAAGATTTCCAAATAGATTAATAACAAAGTTTCACTCTGGTACATACATAAAAATACCCTTGGCATACTGATCTTTGCTGCTTTAATTTTTTGCCTTCAGTAAAAAATTGTAATCTATTCAATACGCTTATCCTGGCCACTGCCACACTCTTCAGCAGACAGAATCTGGAAATCTGACTGTATTCTCTGAAATTACTCATATTTTATTATGGGCCTCATCTCTTCAAAGAAGTTACTACCCAATTCAACACCGTTAAAATAATTGTATTTTAGCTGTTGAGACTTTTCTTTTGAAAAGAGCAGATGTATCCTTTTGGGCACTTTCTGAAGAGATTGCTGAGGAGGGACCAAGCGTAAAGGAAACTGTGTGAGACCCACTGATCTGATGTGCCCATCCACCCTCTCTCTGGCACTGTTTCAGTCCAGGGCTGCTAAACAAGCAGCTTAGCAGAAGGTCTGAAGAGGGGAAAAACACAGTGACATCTTAAGACAGCCAGAATCAAACCCTAGATACAGTTTCTTAATCAGTGAAACATGAGAAAACAAAACTAGTTGGGAACAAGACCGTGAGAAACTCAGAGCTGAGGACAGTAAAAGTTGCTTGATACAAGGTTGGGCTGAGCAAATCGGGACCATACACATGAGGGGATGGTCCTCTCAGACATATATTTGAATTTTCTCATTGTCCTCCTAAAAAAGGATCCAAAGTTGAAACTCAAAGCTAGCTCACTCATCCAGCTTTCAAGATCAACACAGGAATTAAGCAGCCAATGCTCCTCCTATCGTTGTAAGTATCAATCTCACAACTGTGGACACGTGACAAAAAATTAGTACTTACTCAGTCAGAAGTGCTTTTAAGGAAACAGGTCAGATCTTTTGAACGCCAGCAAAATAAGGAACTTTAAATGTATGAGAATTATCCATTAAGGGAGCTAAAAATCTTATCAGCAAAAGTGACTACTTGGTTTATCTGAATTACAAGTTATTTTTTTGAAAGAAGATTAAAGCAGATTGGAAAAAGGAAATTAAAATTGTCTTTTATCAGTGGTACTCCATATAAAACATTTTCTCTAAGGCAACTCACTAGGATGTATTTTTACTGATTAGACCACCTGCTTATTAGAATCAGTGTCTTAGAGTCATCACATATTATTTTGCTTTAAAAACTACAACGCTGACACATTCAGACATGGTACCTTGCAGCCTCATCTTCCAGTCGCTTTTTCTGTGCAAGTTCAGCTCTTCTTTTTTCTACCTCTCTTATTTTGTCCTGCTTGATCCTGTGGAGCTGCTCCAAGGCTAACTGCTGTGTGCTGTAACTTTCTCTCAGGTCCTAATGAGGAAACACAACAAAGTACATCAGAATGAATAAAGTCAATGTTTCAAGAAATGCATCCAAGCATTTTAATGCTTTGTGAACCAAGTTTTAATACAAATGGACAAAGTAATATTAAGTTATTAATAATCCTTGGAGGTCACTGTAAAGAAAGTCAAATAAATAGAAGTACATGAGTAGCTGGCCAGTTTGCAAAGCCTTTGACATAACTTAGGCTTTCAAAAAGCCCTTCCAGTCACATACCTGCTGTAAACTGCAAATATAGAGTCACAGAATAACAGAGAAGGGAAGATATAAAATTGAATGTTCAAACACAACATTATCTAAGGACACAGAAGGCAATGAAGCATATTTTAAGTAACTACAAACGCATTTGCTAAGGAAGCAGATTTCAACTGAAAGCCAACACAATACCATCAATCTGAGAATGCATCCCTTCAGTAGGGCGTTCGCCTTTGTGATGCTGTCTGAATGATCAGTCTCATTTTTAAATCAGAAGAACTTCATAAAAACATCCAGCAAGCTTACAGCTGTGAGAAACCATAGCCTAAAGACACTAACTCAGACCGGAGTTTTCCTATATCTGTAAGCTTTACAATTTTACTCTTTCTTTTGAACACATCCTTCAATTCCTATTCCATCTCCCTCTGATAACAAACTTTTTCACAGCAGAAATCCAGCGTGAATCTTTGAGATAATTAAAGAATCATAGAATCAAAGAATCCATTAATAGATTTATAGAATTAAAAAAAAATAAAAAGAAAAGAAAAAAAAAATCAACAACAGAATTACTTTAGACTGTACTTCACCATGTTACAAACCATCTGTAAGATACTACATTATTTTTTTCTTAGGAATCCTATTGATACAGACTGAGCAATGCAACAGGTATACCCTGACTTTTTGTATCTGATGTCTAAACGCAAATAAAGCAATCAGGAATGATCTGTTCCCACCACAATACACACGTCTACCAATAACCGTGTTGCCTAAGAGATACTGTGCAATTTATAGGAAAAGGGCAAGATAACAAGATTTCTGGTCAGTGGAAGTCTCTGTAGCAACAACTAAACCAAACAATTGACTACTATTTTCTCCCAAACATATTCAACTGAGAATATTTTTTCTTCTCAACTTTCATAAAAACTGAGGATCACTATGGAAACAAACCTGCATTATAAAAACTCGTCTCTTTAATTTAAGGACAGAAAAATCCTTATGCAAAATGGAAATGTCGGTCAAGTAATTCTGAGAATACTTTATGAGGAAAAAAAAAGAAGGAATTAAAGTCAGATTTTTGACCCCAGCAGACAAAAGCTGTGTTGAGGAAGAACAGCAAGGAGGTTTTAGTACTGGTTAATCTTGAAGCTTAATAGCATTGTGTTTGCCATGTCATATATCATATTCTGGGCACTGATGCTATTTCTAGACTCCTAAACTCGAATGAGAATTCTTTAACCTGACTCACAGCTTAAGATACATGGATACAGGCACAGCTAGATAGGTAGAGAGCAACAGATGGAAAGGTGGCAGAAGGCACTGTTTCCATCTAATATTTTTTTTTTGGTTGATGTTACCGTAACTAAACAAAAACACCTGGGTAAAACAACTGAGTGAACATAGTTTGTTAAAAAATAAAATGGATACCTGTACTTTGCAGTTTGGCTTTCTAAGCAGGTAAGAAAATTTTAACTCTTTAAGAGGATGTAAAAGCTAGCAGAAAGAAAAAGAGCCTATCAATTTTCTTTTAGGAAAATTTATTTAATAGAAGTTGTACATCCAAACAGAAAGGGTAAGCAGAGAAAAATTGCGAAATAATTAAAAACTAAAAGAGCCAAAGATTAGAAAATAACCTTAAGTAAGAGGAAGAGGTTGTTGAGACAGCTTAGCAGAGACAAAAGGCACTGAAGAACAGAATCATCCATATTCTCACACTGTAAGATAAGGCAGATAAAAAGCCAATTAATCTTTGCACTGTATTTTGAAAAACATATTTTAGGGAAGACTAAATGGTAGATGCAGCCACTGAACACAGCAAGCCATGCAATAAACAAGTAACTAAAAATGCATGTTGTATGTAGCCAGTTTTTAAAAAGAAAATAAACTCCTAACACGTTTAGAAATTTTTCTGTGTGTTCTTTTTACTGGAGAGTGCAGCGCCCTCACACTGGGCCAGCATAAATGCATTTCTGAAGAATGAAGCTCACATCAGTGCCACTGGCAGTAAGCTGGTAAATGAAGCCAAGTGGATGCATGCTACCCTGCCTGGGAGTTGCATGCGTTTTTAGGCAAGAGTTGCCTCTGAAACAAAAATGTCTTCAGGGCTAGTGGTCAGTATTTCTTAACTTCTACACAAAAAAAGTGGCTTATGCTTACTTGTAGGACAATATTTAAGTCTGCTACCACATTTTGTACGATGTTCTATGAAACCCTGTATTTCTTTCAAGAAAAGTAAAATGTTCAGCCCACAGATCAAAAATTGTAGCAAATATAACCTCAGTACCACAAGAATGGAATTTGCAAGGGTCTGAGATACTTCAATTCTACATCAAAATGAATTCTAAAAGGTAAAAGTTGAGAATGAGCAACAGTTGATTCATGCAAAGCAATGATTAGCAAGAGATTCATATTTTAGTACATTAGGAATAGTTTTAAGTGCATTTTATTACATTATTTACTCCAAGACTTCTGGTAATTCTTATTTGACATTGGAAGTTGGGGAAAGCTTTTTAGAAGCCTGATACAAGTATCACCAATCTTTATGACTGGATGGAGAAATAAAGATACTGCTTACTGGTGTAAGACTAAGGATTTAGATAACGCATGTACCTTCAGCTGACTGTTAAATGTATCCATTTCAGCAAGTTTAGAAGCAGTTTCTTTCTCAAGGGCATCCAGCTGTTCCTTAAGTCTTTGGCATAATTCTTCCTTTTCTAGGGACTTCTTGTGCACTGAACTGATTCCTGTACCTGCATAAGGAAAGACAAGCAATTTTACACAGTGATTCCTGTTTTCACTTATTATTTTATTATTTTCCTAATATACAAACATTCCCAACCTCTTCCATCACAAAAATTCCTTGATTTACCTTTCTATTTGTATACAGCAAAGATCCAATACCTGGGACATACAGTCATTACATGTAATACATACAGAATAATTTTCAAGTTGTTTTTTTTTTTTAATATCACACCAATTCACAGCAAGCTTCTCCAGACAGGGACTTCTAGTGTGATTTGATGTAAAGAGTGCCGCCAATTTTACATAAATTAACTCCCTTGAGTTTACACTACAAAAAAAGACAATATGTAACAGTGTCTGTGGGCCACGTAGTCTGTGTTAAAAAAGTTTCAAGCAAAATCTGTGCTTTCTCACAAAAATGTGTTTGTTTGTCCTTATTTAGAACATGAAGGAAATAACGGAATGCAGATGCAACAATGCTAAGATGGCACTAACTGAAAAGATATACAAGTGAAGGTGTGATTAACACCCCTGCATCCTTCAGCCTTTTTTTACAAGTGATGAAAAGCCAGTAATGCAGATGCAGGCACTTACTCTGAGTGTTTTCCAGTTGTGTGTTTTTAATTCTTTCATTTAACAATTGCTTTTCAGGAACTAAGTAGATGAGTTTACTCTGATACTCCTATAGACATTGAAGAGAACATAAAAAATGTTTAATATTGTTTATAAAACAACAAGTAAAAATGGGTGAATTTTCAAACATAACTTCAACTCATGTTAATGGAACATAGATGTTTATCTTAATGTAGAAGTTATCATTATGGGATAGAGGAAAGTGACTTCTATACTCTCAACATAAATACTATTAAAATGGAATGCTTTTTTACCCAAAACCATTATCACTGCTGGAAGAAAAAATTAACAGACATGCTAAAAGTGTAAACAGTATCATGAGAACATTTAAGTTGACTAACCCAAGCCTAACGTATAACAGTAACTTTCTATGACACACAGGGACATGAAAAGAAGTTTCCCTGACATGCAGCAGCACTACAGAAAAATACAGTAAAGGATGATTTATGGTCGTCGACTGATTTGAAATAAATTCATGTCTTGCTATTCAGAAAGAGAAAAGAAGAAAAAAAAAGAGCAGCAAGGTAATTCAGCCCAAAGACCAACTTGCTCTCCATACAGGAAAACATTCTTCATAAAAATCTGCGTCTGGAGCCACAAAAGAATTCATAATTAAAAAGAAGTCACTATTATGGGTTCACAAAAGAACAGCTGAGGCTTTGACAACTGTCCTCATTCAACTATCAGCTTGTTGTAGTACATTTCTTTAACACCACAAATAAAACTAAAAACCTCTGCAATGCTGATGGCCTTGCCAATTTCCTCTCTCCACCATAATCAAACTGATTCACTATCCCTCCCTATGGGGATGTATTATCAACAGCATTACATAAACACAGAATAGGAAGTAAAGGAAAACTACAAGCTCACAGAAAGCTACATACCTGAAGCTGCTGTTGTAGCTGCTTGACTTCCATGATTCCTTGGTCATATTTCTTATCTAAAGCCTCCAGTTCAGTTTTTCGAATTTGCTTTTTGCTTCGAATATCTTGCAATCTGCCTGAGATTTGCTGATGTTTGTCCGTCTAGAAAGACATCAAAGATAAATTTACCACGTACAGCAAAAATCACTTCTACACTAAATCTGTGGGCAGATTAGTTCATGATCAATTCTTTAAAACAACCCAAAATATCTGCTTTAGATTCCTCATCTAAAACAGAGTGAAACTCCTAGCCGTCCATTAACAGAGCTTCTAAGATTTGCATAGTTTAAAATACCATATTTCAAGATGTGTAGTGAAATTTGTCTTACCAGGGCTTCTAATTCAAGATTAAGGCTCTTCTTTTTAGAGGTCAACTTGACAATTTCCTCTTGTTCCCTGTTACGCTGATTGAGAAGTTCTTGGCGACGAATTCTCTCCCATTCCAAACGTCGCTGGCGCTCAAGTTCTTGCTTTGCTGCCTGCAGAAAAGTTACATTACCTTAAATTACAGCAGAGATGCAGAACTTGGAGACCACGATTTAATAAAAAGTGTTCTATTTCTAAATAGCATAACAGCAACACAACATATTTTATTTTGTAAAGTGCTGTTCAGCATCAATGAATATAGGAAGTGATCCTGTAAGATTCTTCATGCCACGCTCCTACCTCTGGATGAAGAAGAGCTACATAATTCAGAGACAAAGTCTGTTTATCTTGTAATACTGCCCATAAATGAGCACACTGACAGATACTGCTCATAACCTCCTTTGAGTATTTCACAGCACTCAAAATTTGGAAGTCTTATGCATGCGCTGAGACACCAAGTCGAAGCAAATTTCAACTGTCTCAAGTTCAACTGTCAAAATATTATCAATTATTAATTCAGTACAATCTTGTTTTGTACACAGGTTTTTGCATAAATCCAAGATATCTGTCCAAGAAAATCTCATCTGTCCTATGAAGTATCTGAAAAATATTCAACCTATACCAAAACCTGATTCATTTATAACAGACAAAATGTTTTCAGACAGAAATTATATTCTCTCTCAAAGACAACCTGCCAACGGCCATGCAAGGCGACAGAACCAAAGGCAGCATTCAAATCCTGAATGCTCTGCCAAGTGGATGCTGTATGCCTGTGCATATTCCTTAAAGCATTAAAAAAATAATTTCAAGAAAACAACCTCCCGCCTTTCTATTTCTTTCCTCCTTTCTTCTTCCCTTTGTCTTTCCAACTCTCGTTGTCTCTCCAGCTGCCTTTCCATTTCAAGCTGTTTTTTCCGTTCCTGTTCCTGACGTTCTCTCTCTCTCCGCTCTTGTTCTTCTCTTTCTTTCTGAGCCTTCCGTTCAGCCTCTCTCTGCTGCTGTTCCAACAGGACCTGACGGCGTTTTTCCAGCTCCATATTTCCCCTCTCATAGTTTGCTTTCCTTTTGTCCTCAAATGTCACTGAAATAAGGAAAGATAGTTATTTCTGTCCTGTGCAGAACACTGCTCTCAAACAAGTACCTCTGTTATGCCACTAAAGATAGATGCCTTCATGTTGGCAAGCTCAGGTTGTTGGGTCATGGATGACATAAGCATCTTGCATTTGTTAAAGTATTATTTTTCTTTCCAAAAATACCTTTAAATTTTCCCAAGTCTATTCCAATTAAAAAAAAAATGTAGTTATGTTAAAACTGTCCACAAAAATGACTTGAATTTTAAAAGAAACATTAGAAAATAGCTTTTAAAGCTAGGAGAAGACTATCTTGTGTTAAAAAAGTTTTCCACTGTGTGAGAAACATTAACACACAGAGAATGAGCTTAGTTTTTAAGGGTGTTCCGTGTAAGAATTTCTGGAGGTAAAAGCAGCAGAAAACAAAACAGGATCAAGCTCGGTTACTGCAGTATACAATAAAAAGATACACAAAGGAATGGGTTAGGCTCCCAGCAACCACCCTTCCAAAAAGAGAGGCAGTCTCGCAGTGTGCATGTAAGAGACTTTTGCTGGTAGCATTAGGGGTCAATAGCAGAATCCACGCTATATGCAAAGAGCATCTAGCTTTCAGATAATTAAATTACATTGGAACTCCTTGCTTTCAAAATGTCCAGAACAAAATAATGCCAGGAACTTTCAACTGAAAAAAAATTTGCAGTAGCATGGCAGTGTTTGGCGATAAAGGATTTATTTTCTAAAATATATTATTAATCAGCACACTTTTCCTTTCCTACAGCTAAAAACAGCCCCCATCTCTGCCTTCACAGTTCTATTAGATGTAATAGACTGACTACATCCACTTAACAAGCATCCTACCATCCAAGTTAAAAGGGATCTCACTCCTGAAATGAAGCTCCCTAGGGATTTGATTATGTCTTCCACTTTCTAAAGCTTTCAGTGCCCTTCAAAGACAGCCCTATACATCAAGAATGTGAACCCTATTTTACCTGGCTGTTTTTTCTGTGGCTCCTCCTCTTGCACAGGCTGGTAAGATGGCAGAGTTCCATTTATATTTTCAGTATATTTTCCACTCCTGGAGGGAAAAAAAAACCCCACCATTGTTAGAGAAATAACACAGATATTTTCTTTGCTTAAAACCCTTCCATTGAAAATATATTATGTTTTATTGTCCTCAGTGATATACCTGAAAGAAGGTGGTACCAGCTCAAGAGGCAGAGTTAGCGGCAGAGGTTGTCCGGCTTTGGCCATATCGGTTAGGTGCATGGCTAACACAAATTCATCAGCTTTCAGCTGACCATCTCCATCAATATCAGCTAGTGACCTGCACAGTTTTAACAAAAATAATAATTAGAACTGAACACCACAATCACTTGGAAATAACAGTTGAAACAATTTACTGTAAAAATAATTTTAAAAATACAGAATTCCTGTGAAATGTTCTAGTAAAAAGAATTACAATAAATAACATGAATAGTTGATGAAAGGAGGTATTATTTTGTTTAATAATGCACTGCTATTCAGATGTTTTCTTAAAATTCAGCAAAAAAGATAGGAAAGGTTAAGAGACATCTCTTGATCTATAGCATCAAGAGAAGAGCTGGGAAGAGAACGCAGGACTGTTCTTAACCAGCTCAAAATGGTAGAAAGCACTTTTTCAATTATTTTTTAAAGTGAAATAAAACATTATATAAAATTACAACAAATTCTACAACAGGAACCTTTGCATAGAATTCTCTTTTCCCCTTGGATCTCCTCGACAGTGCAGCGAAGACGTGAGCTGCCCCAGGGTACCTCGCAATGGGTAGGAAAAGATCACCTACCCCCTCTACGGAGAAGGCAAACCACACAATTGTATCATTAGCCTACAACATGCTTCCCACACAACTGGGGCAAGGAGTTGGGGGGTGGAAAACAGTGAAACGTTTCCAGAGATGCAGCCAAGAAAGTAGGAGCCTCTTTCAAAAAACTGTCTATGTAGAGAAAATTGCAGAAGTGTGTCCTTAGACTATACTTAAGTGAAATCTTTATTAAAATAGCTCGTTTAAAAAAAAAAAAAAAAAAGGCAGTTAAAAAACCCACTAAAACCGAAAAGGAAACAACAAAACAAAACAATCACCCCCCTCCCACACACCACTGTGAAAAACAAAAGCAGGAGATGATGAAATGAGATTTTTATTATGTTCACAGACCAGCACTACTCCTACATAACAGTACTGTTATTACAGCAATTACCATGAATACAGTATCCCAGTAGAAATACTGGTAACTCTTTATTTTGGGCAAAACTGAAACTTTGGCTGTTAATCCTCTACATGGGTACACAGACCTCTTCGCACTGGCTACTGGTATTTTCAGCCCAGGCACCCAGAAGGAAAACAGTCACTATACGCCTGCTTTATTTCCCCATACTCCAGGGTGGAGGAATACAGCCCGACATTCCCTTTTTCACCTTCACAGCATGCAATCAAACAAGCTGAATTAATATGAGGAATATTTCAGCTTGCTGCTGCTAGAGACAAATGACTGCCCTGGGATAAAGAGAAGAAAGGGAATTCAGAAAGAGCTGTAAAGCACCACGGTATTGTGAATTCTGCTGGGACAGTAGATTTTATGTATAACATCCGAGTTATGCCTGTAGGCGTAATCCAAACTACCATATCTGGCAGGGTAAAGGCAGATTATTCAAGCCTTCAGACAACTGTAACCATTCCATCACCACAGTAAGGGCAAGTCTTAACAAATGCATAATATGCAGATATTTTTATGGGAAGTAAAACTCTAAAAATATGAAGGGTTACTCCATTTTCAATCTTTCTCCATATTTTAAAACTAACAAGTTGGACTTCAGAATCCCACTTTTAAAATGAATGAGCCCTCATATCAGCTTAACTACTGCATCACTGAATGAGAAACCAAAATCAATGTCTGTACTATTACACAGAGTTTAACACACAAACACAAGGTGAAAAAATGTATTACGTCAAGGTTTCTTTTCAAAATGTACTAATGAATAAGCTACTCTAAGTAGCAGCTTAGTTTCAGTTTATGATTTTAGATCTGTGGTGTCCCTTTATAATTTCTTATTAATAGAAGTACATTTCCTCTCTTAACACCATAAACACACTGAATTCGTAATCAGTAACTACACTTACCAAATAGTAGCCAATTGAGTTTGTGAAAGGTTTGATTGCAGAAGGGCATTCCTGGCTTGAAATCCTTAGCAAAAGTGTAGAAGATTTTAATAAAAATAAATACTTTGAACAAAGTATTTACATGTAGCAAAAAATGGGTCATGAACTGGGGCACGTTTATTTTTAATATTAATCTAATCCATTTACATCAGTGGCTGACAGTTGGCTTTACTTCCAGGCTTAACAACAGGTATTATAACCTGAATACAATAAAGATTTAAAGTATTCTTGTGTACTTTTTTTTCACTCAGAGCACCTAACAGGAAAACGGATGGAAAAATGGATATTTATGGTAATCCCCACAGCTGTTGCAAAAGCACAGCTGACTGTCTACCTACACCTTGGGCTAGCATGCTGGAAAGCTGTCAGCTTGCTCTCGATAGCAAAGAACCTTTCAAGGTAGGTCAAGGAAGCCTTCAGCCCAAAATCAACTGAACAAGATAAAAAGCACTGAGTCCCTTTCTTTAAAGGGAGAACTGTCCTCCTTTTTTGTAGGCTAGGAAACTGAGTCAAAGGCTTGGTAATTTTATATTCAAAATGGGAAATTTAGTAAACTACAGACATACATACTTGACTTTACATCTACTAACTGCTTGGTCTGCATTCTACTTGCTGCATTACAGTGAGTAATCCAGTTTTGTAAGAACTTTCACAAAAGTCTACTCAAAATCACCATAATGCTGTGGCACAGCACAAATGTCTCTGAAAGTCAACAAGGAATGACTCCCTTAAATTAGTTTTGAAAAATTCCAATCAACAGTTGCAGTACTGCAGCATCTTTCCTGAACTGCTTTCTTTGAAAAGATAAAGTCCAAATATCTACGCAATTACTAATATATATACACACATAGGAGCACATGGCACAAAAATGACTGTGAGATGTCCCCCACTTTACAAAGTCATAAGAAAGAGTCTCAGTCCAAACAGTGATGCTTGAAAGATGACTGCTGACTTTATGGAGCTAACTTCCCCAGCCTTATGGTTCTCAGGCTCTTCTAGTTAGATCCCACCACTGCCACTCCTCTTCCCCTTGACTGCTGCTGTAGCTTCCCCAGTCTACCTGGAGAGACTGCTGTCTTCTCAGGCCCCTCCAGGTCTAACACAGAGCCCAGGCTGATAAACTAATGGCTATTTCCATTTCTTGGCTGACTGGAACCAGTAGCTGAAACCCATTCTCTCCTGCATAGGTGTGAATGTCAACAATTTCAGCTTTTATTTCATATGGAAGTCAAATCCCAAGCTGGGACTCCATCCCTCAGCATGCAATGTGCCAGAAGCAGAAAACACTGCTGGTTTTCCCCCTCCATATCAAATGCCATACTCACCTGATAAATATCCACTCATACTTTTATCAAGACTGTTAAATTTCTGTCTGTATTTTAATCTGGAGGCCTGAGGAACTGCCCAGTCTGAGGATACAATCTTTGGTGAATTCCCAGCTAGTGACGCACTGGAGGAAGAATTTGAACTGTAATACAATTTAAAAAAAAAAAAAAAAAGAAAAAAGAAAAAAAAAAAAGAGAGAGAGATAAAGAACTCAAAGTTACTTGGTTTTACTTGGTTTAATGAAGAGGCATTGGAACAGAAGATATACGGTAACACGAAACAACTTTAATGAAGTTTTACCTCTGCTAACTTGCTATAAATATTTTCATCACTAATACGGAATTTTACTGTGAAAGTAGGGACACATATCTAAGAGGAAACCCTAAAATTCAATATACTGTTCCCTTGGTATCACAGGCACTTATGCCACATAATTCTTTCAGTCCACCACTGTGAAATAATACTACAGGAAAACATCTCAACTTTCACAAGAATGTTTCCAAGGGCTGTAAAGCACTGGGCAGATGTCTAAGCAACTTTAAGAGGTATGCAAATGAATAACGACGAACATAAACACTTATCTGATAAATTCAAAACCAAAAGCAACTTCAAAAGCTGCTAAAGCCACTATATTCCACCTCTACCTATTATTTTTATTAGTGACAATGGCAGGCTGAATGGAGTTTTCCCAACTCACTCAGTTTCTGCAGGTATTATAGTACTTGATGGAGTGTTTAGTTGTAACTATAAAACTTCTGGCTGCAACTCCCAGCATTTTCACAGTGCCCCATCTTTGAAGATCAGACAAAACCAGGTGCATCCAGTCTGCTTTGTTTAAAGGTAATTCCCTACTCTGTCAAGTCAAAAACTATTTGCAGTCTTATCCAAAGCAATAAGGAAAAGAATGCTGATATAAACAAAGCCTTTCAGGCATGATGTTGGATAAGCATCCTTCGCATAGAATTAGATAACATGATGGTGAAAATGCTTGTCAACAGTAACGCTAAAGAAGCAGCTACTTTGCAACACTACTACATCAGGAAAAGAAAGCTTTCCAATTAAAAAAAAAAAAATAAAAGATGATAGACACCACCTCTACAATCATTACAGAACATCTGCTAGCATCAGGTGTCTGCCTGTATAAGGAGCACAAAGTTAGACACGCGTTCACCCTAGATGCCTTGTATCAGCAGCAAAGATGTGCAAGCGCTTCTAAGGCACCTTCTGGAGCTGAGCTGGGCTGCAACACCCTCTGGATTGTCTTTTGGGAGACTGTTCCCTGGATGCTGAACTGAATAGATAAGCCTAGTCCCTCACTTTGTCTATGGCAAAGCTCTAAAATCAGTGAAGCAGCTGTTTACAAAGATTCATCATCTTCTATTATTCATAAAACAAATTCACACATAAATATTTATAACAAATACTGTTCTTACATGCCTGCTAATTACATGGTGCCCTCCATAATGAATGAGCACATCAATCCATAAACACTGCTTTTATAACCACTCAGTAAGTTTTACTCCTGTTTATTAATGAGATACATTCTCTTCTTTTCAGCACTGCTTTCTCCCATTTGAGCTCCTCATATTGGATAGTTTTCTCAGATTTACTGAAAATACTATTTATTGTGCATATCAAAACAATCGACTTTCAGACTTGGTAGGTCATATTAGATAGACTAATTTTTAATGAATATACTTTGAAAACAGAAATGCTCCTTAAGTTTTGGAAGGCATACTCCTCAAGTTTAAGATACAACCATTTTAAACTTAACTTTCATACCTGCTAGATCCTAAATCGATTAGTGACTGTGCCTTCTGTATACTAGGACCACCGAACCCTCCTGCCATGGGACCTAAAGAACCAGTATGAGGCAGCGCTGCAACAAACAAAACAAAACCAAGAACTGGGTATAAGGTAATGCTTTGTAATAAACACTCAAGGCTTTGACAGAAGTAAGAAAAGCTAATCAGGGACTCGTTAACTAGTTAGAACCGATTTGATAAATTTGGAAAAAAGAATGTTTTGGGGTTGTTGTTTTGTTTTTTTTTTTGTTTTTTTTTTTTCTTTTTTTTTTTTTTCCTCACATGCAAATATTGGCACTCCTGTCTGAAATCAGCCATAGACAAAAATAAGACACACAAGTCTGAAAGAGAGTACAGGGCTGTACTATACTTACTTGAAGAGAAGGATACGGACAAAGGCTGCAGAAGGCTGGATGTTCCATTTGGCAACGAGGAGGTACTGACAGAAGGCACCAGGGGAGCAGGGATAACCAGAGGAGGAACGGAAGTCATGGAGGTCAGAGACATAGGAGCTAACGGTGTGATCGCAGACATAGACGTTGGCATGGACAGATTTGGCATACTACCCATTCCTAGAGCAAAATCCAACAATTCATGATTTAATATTGCAGAGGTTCCAGCAAGAAATTGGCTCCACTGTGCTAGGCAGAAACTACACAAAGCAACCTGCATCCAGAGATACAATGAATTAAAATAGATGCTTGTACGTAATATTTACTTTTTCTCTAAAGTGTAGACAAGACAGCTCACAGAAGAAAATACACTGAAGAACATGACTTAAGAAAAAATAAATCCTTACAAGCAATTAATTCTCAAGGTAGATTTAGTTAGTATTTCATAAAATAATATTGAGTTTTCTGTAACTGCAGCTATAACTATTTCTTCAACAAGCCTTTCCATGTGTGGCCCTTGAGACAGACTTACAACGCACCTCAAAATTTGTGACAATCCTCTACAGGGAAAAGCCGATACGGTTTCTGAACTAAGTCTCTTCCAAGTGTTGGCCTTGGAAGAAACCGTAGGGATGAGAGTCCACACTTAGGGACCCATACCCAGCAAATGGTTTCTTTAAGGCAGTTGCCTGAAGTAAATAAGGGCACTTGAATTCCTGTCTCAATCTTGTGGAGATGTTGTGAGGGAAATTTAATAGGAAGTAATTGTATGCCCACCACAGCTATCCATAAATGCATCCATTGTATGCAAACACACAAGATTTACTGATGAGATGATATTTTAAATCATGTATATAATTAATATATGCATATATTTAATTTCAGCATAGAACTATGCAGTGATTTTGTAATCCAGCTGAAATCATTATCTATATTGTGTTTCACAAGACAGCAAAATAAAAACTAACAGGCATGCACTGAATCCCAAAACAATGTCAGAAAAGGAAAAAAAGTTAAAATAATTGTATTCAATTGATCATACCACCAAAACAGGCAATCTGATTAATTTCAGAAAAATGTTTAAAATAAGTTTTTACCAAAACTTTGACCTTTACTAAGTTTTATTTTAAAAACCCCAAGTATAAATAGGTGAATGAGTAGGAGGGAGACAAAAAAAAAGACCTTCAGTACAAGATGACAGCCTGCAAGTCAGATAGCAGATGTGAATGGCCTTCTTGCACCTCACGTCAAAATTCAA
>JAAGAY010138737.1:0-32530 GCA_011801015.1 Ardeotis arabs
AAAAACAAAAGGAGGAAAAAAAAAAAAAAAAAGAAGAGGTGATGTGAAGAAGCTGAAGTAGGGGCCAGAGAAGGAGGGGCGCCAGCCTTGTAGGCTCCCTCTGGCATCCTACCAGGCAGCTGTTTAGGCCCAACTTGGCCCAGCTCGGCTGCAAGAAGTGGAGAGATGTGAAGAGAACCTGAGAGGCATCTGTCCGAGCCTCATTGTAAAGAATTTGTTGTGAGAGGAATGGCTGTAGACACCAAGGTCAGTGAAGAAGGGGGAGGAGTAATGAATCTCTGGCAGAGATTCCCCTGCAGCCCGTGGTGCAGCTCATGGAGGGCCATGGATGAACAGACATCCACTTGCAGCATCTGGACCCCACATCAGGTCAGGCAGATGCCTGAAGGAGGCTGTGGCCCATGGAGGGCCCATGCGGTGGCAGCCAGTTCCTGAGGGACTGCACCCCATGGAAAAACAACCCACACCAGAGCAGTTCATGAAGGACTGTAGCCTGTGGGAGGGACCCCATGATGGAGCAGGGAAGGAATGTGATGAGTTCTTCCCCGAGCAGGAAGGAGCAGCAGAAAGCAACAAGTGATGAACTGACCATAACTCCCATTCCCTCTTCCTCCCTGTGCTGCTTGGGGGCGGTGGGAGGAGAAGGAGGTAGATATAATGTTAAGCCTGGGAAGAGGGAGGGGTGGGGGGATGTTATTTTGTTCTCTTTCTCATTATCCTGCTTTGATTTTAATAATAAATGAATAGTTTTCCCAAGTCGAGTCTGTTTTGCCTGTAATGGTAACTTTAAGGATCTCTCCCTGTCCTTATCTCAAATCTCGAGCCTTTTTTCTTACATTATCTCTCCCTATTCTCTTGGAGGGTGGAGAGGAGACTGCATAGTTTGGTCCTGAGCAGGGCTAAAATAAGACATGTGGTTTCATGTTCAGCTCTCAATAAAATGTATTTTAAAAATAAATGTATTTGCTATGGTTTCTGCATAGATTTTTAAGGTTTTAGAGTATAAAATTTCACTATTGCACATAGCTTGATGCTGGATAATTCAGTTAGCAAAATATTATACTGATTCCAGGTACTACTTCGAAACTAGTGAAATTGTTTCAGGCTTAATCGTGTAATAAGTTGAATGTAAAATGTACTGTGTTTAATATAGAGGTAAGACTAGCAGCTCCAGACAATTTGTTTTATTTAGAAAAGCAGAATTTTCTTATGGATTTAATAGGTAGAAAAAAAATAGCATGTTAATTAGGATTATTATATGAGTCTAGATAAGTTCTTGGTTATGAATCTCCATGCTAGCAGACTGTTCCTAACCCCATTAAAATCATAAAAAAAAAAAAAAAAAAGAAGTTCTCTGCAGTCATTTATTGCTACAATCCTGCATGGCACTGAGCCTCATTAACTTCCACTGACATCGATAAGAAATGAGACTGCTCAGAAATTCTCAAAATGTTGATACAATTTCAAGCAGCTAAACAGGGAAAAGCAGTGAGAGATTGTCTTTTACCATGAGACTTGTTCAATTAGAAGTGCAAAGATTTTTGTCGTCATCCCATTTACTTCTCTGGGTTGTCCCCTGAAGATCATTCTGTGTACCCATGAATGTTTGAAAGACTTTCCATTTTCTCAGATTAGCTTCCCTTCACAAAGTTATTTTTCTTTGCAAATACCATGACTTCAGGTCATTACAATGCCTTATAAGCAGCTTTCCTGACAGCACACCATATTTTGTACAGCTTGTTTATGACCATCTCTCTGGTGATGTCTGCATTTCTGGGGAATGTTTTCTTAAACACTTGAATTGTCTCCTTGACTCCATATCTGAAAGGGGACACATTATTTGTGTCATGTTTCACATGACTATTGTAATTTTCATTACAGGGACTCTCTGATGTTTAGTATCTAACTTCTTAATACTTGCTTGAAAGGTATTAATTCTGCTAAGATTTCCTAGTTTATAAATGAGATGTCAGAACACTTTCCATCTGCAGAAATACTTTGTGCTGCCTCTTATACACTGACCCTTCTGCACTTTCTTATGCTTTTCCAGTGTCTAAGAGGAAGAAATCCTGCTGCATAAATTTAATAAGATGCTGTAGGACATCCATGCTTTGTATAAACTGACACAATTATTTGTTTTATATATTCTCTGATATATTAACCCAACTCACTTGGTGAAATTCACCTGTGACACTTCACCTTTGAATTGTCTTGAACATACTTAATTTTACTATAATGAATTTCTACTAAGAGTATTCTTACTAATATTAAGAATGAGTGGGTGTTTCCAATAATATGGAATAAGTCTCCATCAATGCTTAGAGAGTAGGAGGAGAAAACATCTTCAGCCTATAGCTGCTTAAGATTAAATGTTGGAGTTGTCCTGCATTCCAAAACAAAACTGTTTCTAAGTATGGGTTTTGCCAAATGATCCTACAGATTTCCCACCCACAGACGTTTAACACACAGAGGCAGCTACAGTGCAACTTCCAAATTGCAAACTTGGAAGAACACTGTGAAATAAAGTCAAAACTGAAAGCATTATCTGGATTTGAGTGTGAAAATGTCTCTGTTAGATAAAGCAATCAAGATGGTACTTGATGTAGAATCTGTACAGAGGACATGCATCATGCCTTCTCTGACCCATTCTCTCTGAAGTCTTACATTTGAACTGAATGAGTTCAAATGTTCGCTGTGAACAAGTAAATCAAAATTCCAGTAGGACTTTAGTATTGTGTCCTCTTGGGAATCTCTGCTTTAGAAACCGCCATGTCTCTTCAAATTTCTTCCTCAATTTCCATTCACAGGTTGGCTTAGCAAAGGTAGAAAACACTGATAATGAAAAGTATTGTGTAACTGATACACAAAATTAAAACTATTCAATCAGAGAAATAGAGAGAAAAAGGTAGAGATTTTACATTAAATAGAATCATAGAATAGTCAGGGTTGGAAGGGACCTTTAAAGATCATCTAGTCCAACCCACCCTGCAAAGAGCAGGAACATCTTTGACTAGATCAGGTTGCTCACAGCTTCATCCAACCTGGCCTTGAATGTTTCCAGGGATTGGGCACCCACCACCTCCCTGGGCAACCTGTTCCAGTGTTCTACAACCCTCAGTGTAAAAAATTTTTTCCTAATATCTAATCTAAATCTACCCCCCTCTATTTTAAAACCATTACCCCTCGTCCTATTGCAACAGGCCCTACTGAAGACTTTCTCCCCGTCTTTCCTGTAGGTCCCCTTGAGATATTGGAAGACCACTATAAGGTCTCCCCGGAGCCTCCTCTTCTCCAGGCTGAACAACCCCAGCTCCCTCAGCCTGAACTCATAGGAGAGGTGCTCCATCCCTCTGATCATCTTTGTGACCCTCCTCTGGACCCTCTCCAACTGGTCCATGTCCTTCTTTCGTTGGAGGCTCCAGAGCTGGATGCAGTACTCCAAGTGGGGGTCTCACTAGAGCAGAGTAGAGGGGCAGAATAACCTCCCTCAACCTGCTGGCCACGTTCCTTTTGATGCAGCCCAGGATGTAGTTGTTACATACATTTTTATTATCAAATTAAGCTTTTGTAAATCAGCACAAATCTGAAAAGTTTGTTTTCTTTCTTTTCTTCTTTTCCACTCTTTTTTCTTGCACTTTCATTTTTTTCCAATCTTTTTCTTTCTTTTGTTCTCCTTTTGTTTGCTTTTTTTTTAAAAAAAAAATCTTTGATAAGAAAGAGTTACCAGTATAAAAGGGTTGAGGGGAAGCATGAGGATAAGACATTGATGCATTATGGTTTGGATGAGCTTAAGCGGGAATAAGAACAGCTTCAGGTTGCGTTCTAGGAAAACTATAACAGTAGTATTTCTGGGACTGTATCTGATCCCTGTCA
This sequence comes from Ardeotis arabs, assembly GCA_011801015.1. NCBI lineage: Eukaryota > Metazoa > Chordata > Aves > Otidiformes > Otididae > Ardeotis > Ardeotis arabs. Next base: position 3,874 of record JAAGAY010138737.1, read on the forward strand.
GTATAGTCCCCATTTTCCCCATCAAAAGATGTATGAGGTCAAAAAGTTTCTACATCCTTGTGCTGATTTTGGCTGGAGTAGAGTTAATTTTCTTCATAGTAGCTAGTATGGGGTTATGTTTTGGATTTATGCTGGAAGCAGTGTTGATGATACAGGGATGTTTTAGTTATTGTTGAGCAGTGCCTACACAGAGTCAAGGCCATTTCTGCTCCTCTTACCACCCCACCAACAAGCAGACTGGGGGAGCACAAAAAAGCTAAGAGGAGACACAGAGGAGACAGCGGACCTCAATTGACTAAAAGGATATCCCATACCATATGATGTCATGCTCAGCATATAAACTAGGGGGAAAGCTGGCCAAGGCATCACATCTCGGGAACTGGCTGGGCATTGGCCGGGTGGTGGTGAGCAACTGCTTTCATTTGCATCATTTTTATTCCTTGGGTTTTATTCTCTCTTTTTTGCTATTTTCCTTTTCATTACAATTTATTATTATAATTTTTTTTTTCAATTATTAAACTGTTCTTATCTCAACCCATGAGTTTTCTCACTCTTACCCTTCCAGTTCTCTTCTCCCCAATTCTGCTAGGGGAGGAGTAAATGAACAGCTGTGTGGTGTTTAGTTGCTGGCTGGGGTTAAACCATAACTGTTCTTTTTGGCACCCAACATGGGGCCCAAAGGCTTTGAGATAATAACAGATTGACCAGAGCATATCAGAAGGGATTTATATCTGTTAACAGTTGCGAGTCATGATATTGATTCATCTGTTCTTGATATTAGTTTATCTGATCTGTGCCATGCTTTTTTTTTTTTTTTTTTTTTTCCTGTGCTTGTTAAAGATTGGTGTTGGCTTTTGCAGTTTGCTGTGCTCTGTAGCTATTAGTGATGTTTTGCCTGGGAGATTTGTTATTAAAACACTGACTTTGAGCTTAATCTAGTATTTAGGCTCTGTACTGAAGCCATTACTGTACTTCAAGTGCCAACTCATGGAGACAATTAACAACTATAGTCCCTCTAAGAATTCTTTTGTGGAAGAAATACAGACTGGCATCTTCGCTAACTGCTTTTGTCATATTTTCTCCCTCATTATAATAACTTCTCAGTATCTTGAATATCCTTGGGTAGTTAAAATACTTCTATTGGTATTTCTCAGAAATATTGCTTCAGTTTTGCCTTCAGGTTAACAAGCGATTCAGGAATATGATCCAGGCTCCACAAGAGTATGGTCATGGGTGGCACAACATATGGGAGAATACAGGCAAGTATCTAGAGAACTTCTCATCTCCAGGGGTCTGGAACTTCACTGTCAAACAACTACAAGATCCCTTGCTAAGCATAAGGGCATTGACAAAGGGACTGTAAAAAAGGCAGGAGTCTTGTCTTGGGTGGCGACTCCTGCCAAGTATGAAAGACAGGTACCCCTTCAAGGAAAAACTTGCAAATTCCCGAAGTAAATAGACCAATATTGAGGTAGGTATCCAGTATCTGAAGTAATTATCTGTGTTTGAGGTGATCTATAATGACCAAGCATCCAAACACCCAGACGAAATCTGGTGCATGTGGTTCACTAGGCGAAAGTTTCTACAAAATGGACATTATGCACCCACACCCTGGCAATAATGAGCTGGACAGACATGGAGGCATCAGCTATAGATGAAGTGGCCAGACAGCTCTGGGGATATGAAGATAATCTTGCTCCCTCTATGTGGGCCTGTGTCTCGGCTGTGGACTAACTAATAAAAAAAATGCTCGCTGAGAAGGGTAGGTCTTCCTCATGCACTCCAACCAAGGCCTCATCTATTAAGAGTCAGTCTTTTTTCTGTTCAAAGGAAAGGACATCATTGGCACACATCACGTGCAACCCTGTGGTTCTTCCTGCATGACCAAGAGGAGAACATGAGGAAGTGGGATGGTGAACCTGCCTGGAGACTAGAAGCACAGGTTTAAGAACTGCAAGGAAAAAAAACAGCCAAAAAGCATCCATCTAGGAAAATTAGTCCTCCAATGTCTGTTGGGCAGAGTAGAAGGGCTGATTGTACTTTTGACTCTGATGAAGGGACTTCTGTTTTGCAGTTATAAAAATCAAGTTCTGAAGACTCCTATCAGGAATAGAGGGGCCCTGCATTCAGCCAGGTGGAGGAAAGGGACAACTGTGTTTACTGGATTGTGTAGATTTGATGGCCTGGCACATCAGGCCCATGAGAGTATAAAGCTCTGTGACTGGTCTGGAGGCTTCATGTATCCTTGGCACAGACTACCGCAGGAAAGGGTACTTTAAAGACCCAAAAGAGTACTGGTGGGCTTTTGGTATAACTGCTGTGAGTACGGAGAAGACTAAACAACTGTCTAACTTGCCTGGTCTCTCAGAGGATCCATCTGTTGTGGGATTGCTGTGAGTTAAAGAACAGTAGGTGCCAATTGCAACCATGACAGTGCACCGGCAACAATACTGCACCAATTGAGACTCTCTGATTCCCATCCGTAAATTGATCCATTGACTGGAGAGTTAAGGAGGATCAATAAGACTCACTCACCAATAAGACTCACTGGGATGAGACTCTGAGCAATCTGATCTAGTTGAAGGTGTCCCTGCTCCTGCAGAAGGGTTTGGACTAGATGATCTTTAAAGGCCCCTTCCAATCCTAACCATTCTATGATTCTGTGATTTTAAGTGACAACAAACTTACGATGTGGTTTCTTACACTATGAGATTCAATCCTCTTACATACATGCGATTTACTGCTTGATAATGCTGTGATAGTAGCTGTTTGACTGAAGAGTTATGAGTTAGATTTCATGTCAAGGTGTTCTAATGTAGTTATTTATATGGAAAAACAATAATTCTTTACAAAATTACAACAGTCACATGCAATAACAAATATAAATGATGTAAAAGAAACAATTGTTTGCTTTCCTATGTGACCTAAAATGTGAGGTTCTTCTTTCAGTAGTTTGCCTACTAGTATTTTCTAGTAGTTGTCTTCCTTGCAATATTCAAAAAAACCAGTGTACTAGCCATATTCAAAGATAATTCTCATGAAATTAGAAAACTGACATAATGAATTTTTAACATCCACAATCCTCAACAAAAAAAAAAAAGACTATTTGTATAAAATGCGAGAAAGTGAAAATATCAAATGCACGCTTTTTAAAGTTCATTTTTTAAAAATAATCTTTATTTTCAACTTTCTCTGAAGAGTTAGTTACTTGGAATGTTTTGCTCCATTTCCTAACCAAATAAGGGATACTTATTTTTTTCACCCCGCGTAACATATGAATTGTACACACCCAAGTGCTTAGATACTAAGACTGTAGAGCTATCTGCTACAACATGGAGTATTTCTGAAATACTTCACAATGTGAAATACTTCTCAGTGTGTGTGTGTATAGGTGGTGTCCTGTATACATCATAGGCACTTCTTGTATATCAAAAATTCCCTTGACTATGTGTCAGACATGGAAAATAATTTCCAAAGTAATTTCCTCTAGACGTAACCACTGTCTCCAAGAAAAGTAAAAACACTTACAGCACATCTGAAAGTCTTTTTTTAACATCTGATAGGAACAAATCACATCAGAAAATATCTGAAAAATATAATCATCACAGCTTTTCCTTTCTTTCTGTCTACTGAAGCTCAGTCTAAAGTGCATTTCGGACTTCGAAGGATAGATTTTAAGGGTCACATTTACAATGAATTATAACTGAGTGAGTAAATATCTCAAAGAAATAAAGCCTGGGATTTCATAGTTTTTCTATTTTTACTCTCTACTTTCAGCTACAGTTCAGCTTGAGTAAACGTATCTTTGTAAAAGCAAAAATCTCAACAGTTGTGTACTGCATGCAATAGCAATGACAACCTGGCAACTCACTCTAATTTTGAACTACTGAGCTATAAAAATCTAGACTATCATGTTGTCACATTCTGATTTCGGATGAGAGGAAGGCCCCCTTGTGTTCTAGCTGACCTCAGGCGAGTCTGAGAGGCTAGGGGCAGCTGGACCAACCTCTCACACACCGGAGCGTGGTTTTGCTCGTATTCTCGGGAACAGAATTAAGACTCAAAACGGAGTCAAGCGCCAGGTAACTTTATTTACCCAAGCAAAAGTTCGCAAATGCAAGAGAAAAGAGAGAAAGAAAGGAAAGAGAGAGAAAAGAAAAGAGTTTCAGTTGCAATAGCTACCACCACGGAGCTGCGGCGTCCTGACAGTCCAGTTCACTCAGTGGGGGAACGTTCCGTCCGATGTTGATTCTGTCAATGTTGACTTCTGTCGATGTGTTGTTTCCTTGATGTTTGTTCCCCTTTTTCATGTTGGTTGTTTTTGTCCTTTTATTGTTCGTTTCGTTGCATATTGATTGTATTCCAAGAGCTGGTTTGCCTAGACACACCCCTCACCTGGCGGTGATATGCATGCCCATTGCCATCTCTGGGCTCCTCTGGTTTTTTCTTCTCTGGCCTCGGGTTTGGGCTCATGCTGGGGGGTAGGGCTAGATTTCTCAGAATCAGCTCTGCATTCAGGTTTGCAGGACAACAGGAGTTGGCTTGCAAGATAATGGGAATTGGCTTGCAAGATAACAGGAAGACTCTCGTAACTGAAGTTCCATTGTTCGGGTGGTGGTTTGATGTTTCGACAATGTTGAGACAAATATTTGACACAGTCTTTTACACATGTACGAACCTAATCAATTGTACTTGTTTCCAACATCATCAAATAATTCTATTCTTTCATTTCCATTCTTCTCTGTTCATGAGGAAAAAAGTACAGAAATATGCTATGATACAGATATAATTCCATACCATACAGTGTGGAGAGCAAAGAAACCTTAAAAAAAGATAAAGAAAAAAAAAAAAAACAAAGAAAAACTGTCACAGTAGCATTGTGACCTTAGTAAAGAGCTGAGTAACTGAGCATCATGATCCATGGTTGCCAGTTCAGAGCCAAAAAAAACCTGCAAAAACACAGGAATTCTGACATGCGTTTACGACAAGCATCATCCTGTCATGAAATGGTGGCTGAAACAAAATGGCACCCCATTGTGCATGTAAGGAAGGGACTTCCTAGTCTGATATACTTCCAGGTAAACTGGAAGGGGCAGCTGGACCTGCCAGCTTATCACAACAGATGGCATGACTGGAAGAGGGGAGTGACCTCTGGGTTGAATGGCAGGTGTGGCTGCCAGCAGGGGAGCAGGCCTTCTACCAGAAGCTGAGATCGGGCACCTGCTACTTTTTCTCTTGGATAAAGGTTGTGGCTGTATGATTTGTGTGTTTACATGTGAGTGCAGAGCTTTTCCTGACCTAGCTTATGCTTCCTTTCTGCCAGTTCACAAACTGAGCTTAGCAGTGTCACATCATCTGGTGTTTCTTTCTCTCCACAATCTGTGACAACAACATTATGTGAAAAAACCTACTATTAAAACCTTATGAGCTGAATCACCAGGTCAGTCATATTCCATTACAAAAAAAACGTAGGTGTAGATGTTTGGGAAATTGCCTAAAATACTGTGGAAAAAAAAAAATTGTGTGTGTGTAGAAATACAGCTGTTATAAAAGAAAGAAGGAGTAATTTCACTAATTTAGAAATCTTATCCATGGAAACTGTTGACAAATATATCTGCTCATTCCAATATTAGGGACATTTCTTAAAAAAAAAATGTTTTACACACTATTTCAAAATTTTAAGTGACTAGGATTTTTGCCCTCCACAAGTAAATGGAGAAAGATGGGTACGTTCAGGGAGTTGTACTTCTCATTCTAAGGTACAAATCTTTATCTGGCCACATTATTCAAACCAAAATTTATCTGTTGCCATCCATTTTATATGAGGGGGAATATTTAGTAACTTGATCAGTAGAGGGTTATACCTTTAGACATGTAGAGAATGGTCCCTTTGCCTATACATAGATATTTGGCGTAATTTCAGATTCCTTAGCGTGACCTCTGGCTGCTGCTTCAGAGAAGCACTGGTCTGATCCATGTTCTGTCCCATGTCTTCCCTATCTGAGTCGATGTCATATCTACACTGTCCACTAGATGCTTATGTTTAGGCAGTTGAAATCTACCAATAAGAAGCAAAATTAACTCTTAGGATGAGACTGAGTTTGTAACTGTTGCTTTCTACAGTGAAGCTGTATTCATGTGGACTAAGAGTCTGAGAACTCATCATACTCAGTAAAACTCTGCTGAATAAAATCTAGAGAGTTATGTAGTTCACAAAAGGCTCTGTTTGCTACACTGATTACCGCTCTGTTGACTAAAAAATGTGATCTTAGGTGACTGTTATTGTGGACACCTATATTTAGCACCTAAATTTAATATGACCTGAATCTTAATCTTTTAAGTTTGATGACATAAATCCATTCTTCTCACTTAATTTCTCCCAAATTCACTCATTGGAATATCTCAGGGAGAGGCTGAGTTTACCTGTAACTTTAATTTTGTTCTGTGTTTTTGATGGGAGACATTCCAAAACCTAACTGCAGTCCCTAGGAAATTCTGCATAACTGTTGCCCTGTTCCATTTCAGTTTTGTGTTCAGATTCAAATCTTGGAGATATAAATCTTCCTGAAAGTGTTTACCTTTTTGAACTATAGAAGGAAACTACAGCAACTGTATTTTTGATTTAGGCACCATTTTGGTGTCTAAACTTAACTGGGGAGAATTTGAGCTTTGGTTTTCAAAATAGCATAAGCCTTCTTGAACTGCTGAACAATTACTTGTGTTGTATTTAGTTTAGTGAAGGTGTGTTGCATAATGGCAAGCATAATGTCATGTAATGTTTTTATTGGACTTTAACTAAGTTCTTATGTTCTCTATCTAATGTTTGTATTTATAGTTTATATCAGAGTGGTTTTTGTTCACTTTTAATGGTTTGATTAACCTAGTTAATCTACTAATCCAATCCAGCCAGTATACTGAAAATCATCCTGATTACAAGTGGACCACTAGCATACATCTGTGTGGGCCATCTATTCTGCACAATTCCTCTCCCCCCATGACTATAATCTCACAGTGGTACCATGTCTCATTATCTTAAATCACATCTGTTGACAGTTACAGTCCAAAAATAAAAAATACTTCGTCACTGGAGGAAAAAGAGTCTTAGATTATGGATATTACAGCAGGTGCTGGGAAGCCCACTGAGAGAAAACAGCATCAAACCTGTACAACATGAACACACAGCTTGCTGTTGCTTTGAGTAAAGGCAATTTTATGGCAAAGCAAGGACACAGGGGAACACATTCAAGAACAAATAAGTAAAAGCGAAACAAAACACAGTCAACCCAAAAATAGGAAAATGGCCAAATGTGCATTTCTACCATCTGGCAAAGAGCAAGGTGCCTGATGCCTTTACACATGGGATATTGGCAAAATGAAGAATGCACATGGTGTTTCATGCAGTAAGTAGAAAATACAGTTTCATTTAACATCACAGTAAAAAAGATAAATTGTTCTTATTGCTACCTGCAATCAGTCAGATAGAATTTGACTAATTTAATCAGGAAATTATCTGAGCTTCTTGAAATGCACAAATATGTTGGTGTTATTTGTTTTGTTTCTTTATAGACAGCAGGCTGATGAAAAGTACATTGCAAATATAGAAAAAAAAAACTTAACAGCTTCTAGTATCTGACAACCTAAATTATGTGAGCAGTTATTTGCAGTTAAAGGGATAACTTAACCAATTAGGTCAAGTGTTTTATACATATATAAATAGAATTTATTTTGTATGTCAGTAGAATGTGAATGTTGAAAATACATAGAATATAAAATACAGTGTGGTCATAATATTGTAGCAAATGATGATAATACTACGGTTGTCCAAAAATAATTTTGTAAAATAAAAGTATAGCCAGAAAAAAACGGTTGGGATTGAAGAACTAGGCTCTGATCAACAAAGCTGGATATAAATTTTAAATCTATGACAGATTTCTTGTGCCTTTGGAAAAATCATTTGCTTCTAGGGCATCAGTTTTTAAGATCCTTGTTTTGCCAGTGTACAGAATAACAAACCCCCTGCCCAGAGCAGAAACACAGACTAGATTGGACTGAGCTTGTTTTAATTTTAAATCTCTACAATCTGGTTTACTACATGTAGTAGCATTTTACAACGAGATGGATAGACTTCATTGACTATATTGACTACATCCCTCTTCACTGTGGTGTTCATTTAGTTATATGGAATAAAAAGTGACACCTGAGAAGTCATGCCTGGCTTTGAGCTGCTGCTCCAGAAGGATATAGACCTCTGTTGGCTTGTATGATATCTACCAACTCTGTGAAGATGATTTAGATAATTTGTTATCTCAAATTCCGCTTTCTGGTTTTAGCAGAATTCATACAATACCTACCAAATCGGGCAGTGCAAGTGAAATACACCACATCTGAATGCCCCAACAAAAAAAATTTGAGGATATTTGCTGTGACCTGTTAGCTCTTGTTGTGCTTGGACAAAAACATTTCTGTGTTTGCAGAACTTTTGGTATGAAGCTTATATATACTACGTGACTGAGGTGATATGTGGCACCTGAGTAGAGTTTTTAGAGTGTAAATTTGGATTATTCATATGCCAGGACCATTACACTTTAATCCTTTGTAGTTATATAAAACCATTTTTATAAACTCATTTTATACATATATTAGGAAAGGATACAGGACATAAAAATGTGAGAAAGTTCTTTTGTATTGTAAACATAAAATGTGTGTGGGGATGCTATCTGAGCTGTCAGGTGAAACAAATGGAGAAAGATGTCAATAGATTATGCTGCATCTGAGAAGGTGAATAGGAAATTGGTGAGATACTACTAGCAGCCCTGAAAGTGAAAGAGCTCAGGCCTTGAAGCACAGATGAAACAGGAGTATCAAAAGTAAGGCTTGAAGAGAGGAAGGACAGTCATTCACAGGCCCAGGAGCCCCGGAAGGTCATACCCCATAGCAACAACATAGCAGCTATGCCCAGAGCTGGAAAATTCAGGTGAAGAACAGACATGGACCTGCCCAACAGCTCCTGCTCAGCATGTTGAAACTGGCAAGAAGCAGCAGCAGTGAGTGTTGATAGTGAGGGCTCCCCTCTGTAAGTGACTGAGGCACTCATCTGCTGACCTGACCCTGAATCTCAGGAACTTTGTTAATTGCATGGAGATGGGTCCAGGATGACATGGAGATACTGCCTAGACTTACCAAGCTTGCAGAATTCTGCCTTTTACTCCTTATCTACATGACACAAATGATACTATGAAATGTGACCTGGAAAAAAATCAAGCAGGACTGCAGTCCTGGGGGGCTAAAAGAAAAGGATGAAGTATTCAGGTTGTTTTCTGTTTCATCCTACTAGTCAAATGGAAGAGTGGAGAGAGAGACAGATGTATCAGGCAGCTCAAGCTTTGTGTGCTACCAGCCAAACCAGCCAAGTTTCACCTGCAATGATCATGAGACACCATACAAAGACTGGGTTACTGGGGAGAGATGAGATACACTACTCAAAAAAGTGACAAAAGACATCTTTGCCAAAGGCTGGTTAACTTAGTAAAGTGATTTTTTTGAACTAGGCTTCTTGGGGAATTCTGTCCAAAGCAAGGATCCAGGTGACAATGTAAAACTGCAGAATTAACGTTTGGAGAAATGGACTGAAAGGAACCCCATGCAGTTTAACAAGGGGAAGTACAAAGTCCTACACCTGGGAAAGAATAATCCCATGCACAACTGATCCAGGCTGATCAGTCCCGTGGGTCAGGGTTCCCACCATGAGTGAGTGGGAGAGAGTCTCTAGATCGCTGTACAGACTGAAGAGAATTACTGACTCTAGAGGTACAAGACTCATTATGGGATCATAGAATCTCTAGAATTGGAAGGGACTCATAAGGATAATTGAGTCCAACTCCCTGCTCCTCACAGGATTATTTAAAACTAAACCATATAACTAAGAGTATTGTCCAGGCAAAGGATGCAGGGGAAGAGCATCTTGAGCCTGTACAAGACTTACTTTGTACATTTGGGGATGTTTTGGGGAGAAACTAAAGGTTTCACTCTAAAGGGGAAAGGAAGCAGTAAAGGTGCCTTGAGGAGGAACAAGCATGAGAAAATAGAGAGAGAGAGGGGAATTAAGGAACTGGTCACAGTAAGCAGACTGCTGGTAAGTATGCTTGTCTGATCATGCTCTATACCTGATCACCAGAATCTCTCTAGCTCCATTTATGAATATTTTCCTGAGCAGAAGGACTCTCTGTTCTGTGTGCTTAAGTCTATATGAAGGTCTAAGTTCGAGCAGCTTGAGTGGGGATCGTAGCTCATAGCGGGTCTTTGTGTCTGCAGTGTCAGCAACTGGAGAGTCGTAAGTCTGCTAAGTCCTAAGTCTGGATCAGTTATTACCCCTTGCATGTTTTCCCCTGACTATGTATGAGGCAACTTGGACCAGAGGATAAATACTGAGCACACATACAGAGAGATCAGAAAGGAAAACCCAGAAAACTGCAGAAAAGTGAGTCTCGCTTCAGTGGCTGGAAGAGGTCGTCACAGCAGCTATTAGCAGGCACATGAGGGAGCCTGTGAAAAGGCAAAAAGAATTTACCAAGGGGAAGTTGTCCTTGACGAATCTGATTGCTTTGTATGATGAAACAACTTGCTAAACAGATGAAGGGAAGGATAAGGAGCTTTGACATGGTCTCCAAATGAAATCTTTGTTGTAAGATGGATTGGATAGATCAACTGCAAGTTGTATGAAAAATGGATTAAATAGATATGTTCAGAGAATTGTGGTTAATGGCAGTAATCAAGAGTGGAGTTCCTCCAGAGCTGATACTGGGTACAATACTATTCAATATCTTTATAAATTATCTGCATGACAGCACTGAATGCATTGTCATCTCATTTGCAAATAACACCAACCTGAGGGGAGAGGTAGATAGGTTAGAAGGAGAAAAAAAGTAAGACTGAGCCAACAAAAACTCCATGAGGTTCAACAAAAGGACATACTAAGTCCTGTGTCTAGGACAGACTAATCCCAGCAGCAATAGATCCTGAGGTAGACCTGGTTGTGTGCAGCAATGTTGAAAAATGTAGCAGTGAAGCAACTCATGTCCTGGGCTGCATCAGCACTTCAAGACATGTGACTATTCCACTCTGCTTGGTGCTTGTTGTGCCATATCTTGAATACTATGTCCATGTTTGTTCCCTCTTGAACATTATGTTCAGTTTTTTTCCTTCTGGTTCATGAGTGACATTGAAAAATTTGACAGTGTTCCAAGGAGAGCTACTGAAGAGTATTTAACAAATAAAGAAAGTTTGAAGGAACTGATTTGTTCAATATAGAAAGGAGAAAGCTCATGGGAGATCTAATCATAGTCTTCTAGGACCTAAAATACAGTTAAGAGCTACACTCTTCATAAGGAGCACAGTGACAGGACAAGAAGCAACAGAAAAGAAGTCACTTCAGGGGAAACGCTGATGATGTTCCCACTGACTGGAAAAGGGGAAACATAACCCCCATTTTCTAAAAAGAGAAACAAGGAAGACCTGCAGAACTACAGGCCACTCGATCTCACCTCTATGTCTGGCAAAGTCATGGAGCAGATCCTCCTGGAAACTCTGCTAAGGCTCCTGGAAGATAGGGAGGTGATTGACGACAGCCAGCATTACTTCACTAAGGGCAAATTGTGCCTGACCAATTTGGTGGCCTGCTACAATAGGGTTCCAGCGTTGGTCGATAAGGGAAAAGCAACTGATGACATCTACCTGGACTTGGGCAAAGCATTTAACACTGTCCTGCACAATATACTTGTCGCTAAACTGGAGAGACATTAATTTGATGGCTGGACCACTTGGTGGATAAGGAATTGTCTGGATGGCTGCACTCAAAGAGTTGTGGCCAACGGCTCAATGTCCAAGTGGAGGTTGGTGATGAGTGGCATTCCTCAAGGTCGGTATTGAGACCAGCCCCGTTTAACATTTTTGCTGGTGACATGGACAGTAGGATATAGTGCATTCTCAGCACGTTCGCTGATCATACCAAGCTGTATGGTGCAGTTAACACACTGGAGATGCCATCCAGAGGGACCTTGAGAGGCTGGAGAGGTGGGCCCATGCAAACCTAATGAAGTTCAGCCAGGCCAAGTGCAAGGTCCTGCACATGGGTCGTGGCAATCCCAAGCACAAACACAGGCTGGGTGGAGAATGGATTGAGAGAAGCCCTGAGGAGAAGGACTTGGGGGTATTGGTTGATGGGAAGCTCAACATGAGCCAGCAATGTGTGCTTGCAGCCCAGAAAGCCAACCACATCCTGGGCTGCATGAAGAGGAGTGTGGCCAGTAGGCTGAGGAACATGATTCTGCCTCTGTACTCTGCTCTCATGAGACCCCACCTGGAGTACTGCATCCAGCTCTGGAGCCCTAAACATAAGAAGGACATGGACCACTTGGAGCAAGTCCAGAGGAAGGCCACGAAGATGATCAAAGGGCTGGAGCACCTCTCCTGTGAGGACAGGCTGATAGAGTTGGGGTTGTTCAGCCTGGAGAAAAGGCTTCAAGAATTCCTTATAGCAGCCTTCCAGTACCTAAGAGGGCCTACAAGAAAGCTGGAGAGGGACTTTTGACAAGGGCATGTAGTGATAAGACAAGAGGTAAACTGGAAGAAGGTATGTTTAGTTTATATACAAGGAAGTGATTCTGTACGGTGAGAGTGGTGAGGCACTGGAACAGCCTGCCCAGAGAAGCTGTTGCTGCCCCATCCCTGGAAGTGCTCAAGGCCAGGTTGAATGGGGCTTTGAGCGACTGGGTCTAGTGGAAAATATCCTCACCCATGCCAGGGGAGTTGGAACTAGATGATCTTTAAGCTCCATTCCAACCTAAACCATTCTATGATTCTATGTTTCCTTTTCTTCCTCATTCTATAAAACATCAACTCCTGAAATTGTTAAATTTTAAGACAAAGGTTTTTTTTTTAGCCTATAAAAAGTCTCAAGTCCTTCCTTTTTGCAGAATATTATCAAATATATTTTACATTTCATATTGTACATGTCCCTCATTGTGATTAACATTATACATCATCAGAAGGTATGAAACCTAGGCATGTATTGCTGAATTATTTTTACTTAAAATTTCTTTACTTTATTTGTAGCAGCATCTTCAAATTATTCTCTAGAAGCTTGGATCCTCTGTAGGCCAGTTTCTAGCTGAAGATATTTTGTTACACTCACTGAGCAGCATATCACGCTTGAACTAAAATATGCATTGCTTATTTTATTTTTTGTCTAGTACAGTTGTTCTGATATGGAGTATACAGTTTTAAATACTGATTTTAGGGTTTTTTTAATTTTTTTTTAATTATTATTTTGTTTTTCAGAGAGAGTTCACATTCTGAAGTACACATTTCAGATTTCAGGTAAACTGATTTCATGCTATAGTTCTGGATACCAATATGTTGTATCCTTATCTACAATATTTGTTTCATAGCAACTAATGTAACTCAGAGGGCAAATAGCATAAGAATACTAAAACCAGATTAAAATGGAGAACAAAACTAAAGACATGAAAGAAATAAACTGTACTATGAGGTACTGTAAAAATTTTATTGTCGCTTATGAATATGTTAATGTTACTATGGGAACTTCAGCTTTTGCATTTGACGTGATTCAACTGTAACAAGCGCTGACAAAAAAAAATGAAAAGAATAACAATAAAGAAACTGTGATTCTATTTTCCTTAAAAAGTACAAATTCATTTCCATTTTACATCATTGAACAGATTATATGAAAAAGAATGTGGAGAAACTACAGAAAGAATGAGAAATTTTGTCTCTCTACGTCATGTAGGATTTATTGTCAAAGAAACCAAGTCATAGGCTTTATATGGACTTCATTTCAACAGTTAAAAGATTTTAAATCATCCAGTGGGTGCATTTTTAAGAAGGAGCAATTAACTATATAGAAGTGCAGAATCTACACTTAAAGCTAGAAAATATTTGACTTTTTAAAAAATATCTTTCTTTCCCTCAGCTTAAATGGAAGTCAGGCCAAAATTTTGAATGCTACCTTGCAGCAGCAGCACACATCAGGGTATTATTTGCTTATGTCCTAATAACTCAGATTTTCCCTAAACCAACTCCTGGATATTTTGTCTATGTAAAGACTCAGTTGTTTTTACAATACTATTGAGTGTGTCTGAGAATCCTTGAAGATGAGATCTAAGTTATGTACCACCCAAGCTGCACTTAATGTGCCTCACAGTAATAGATATTTCCACTCCTATTCCCCTTAAGGACAGTTCTTTCTCTCCTGTGTGTGCAGTGACAGGAACCAAATATCTCTGCCTACCATTAATAGACTTGTCACTGATTCTGATAAGATTTGTCAGTCTGGTTCCAGTAGCTGCTAGAAGAAAAGGCTATTTCCCCAACAGTACATGCCTACTCCATCTGCACAACATCAAAGCAGCAGAAACCTGCTGTTCTGGTCCAGGTAAGATGAGTGACTTGGTTACTTGAACAGCTTTTCTGAAAGAAAGACAAGGTGGAAAATTCTAAGGGCCACCAGAAAGACAGCACTGTGTTGATATCTGAAAGGGATTGATGAGATTTTATTTGAGAAACAGTGGATTTGTCTGTGTAAATATAGAACTAAAATTATGAAGAGTCTCAGACCTGCTTTTTTTTTTTTCAATTCTGTGCCTGAGTTCTGACTTATGTCACCAAATCTCATGTTTTCACTACCCACAGATTTACTTTAGTGGTTAGTATTCCTTATCCCTTGCTTTTGTGAACAAAATGAACAGTGGAAGCACAGAAATGTATATGTGAAGAGAGAACATCAGAATCTCTGTATTACTGTGATGAAAGTTATGCAATGCTGACATCCAGGTAAATCTTCCTTTTAATTTAACTGAAAAAAAAAAAAGCTTGATCTAATGTTTACTTCCAGTTGTGATAGATTGCAAAAATGATGAAGAAACTCAATAGAGGCAAACTGACAAAACACTTTTGCAAACGAATAACTTCATTTTCTTGATACTGTTCCCAGCAATTCCTAGCTAGGTGGATATCTCAACATTTTTAAAATATACAAGACAGTCAGAATCTGTCCATAACAGTATTAAGCAATTAAATTGTGATTTATTACTTATAGAGTGGTTTCTTAGTAATTCTTTAGCCATACTCTTCCTGAAAATTACTATTTTTGAGGCTGACTTTTCTAGAGCTACTGCCAGTGCCATCTGCTGTAGCCAGATCAGAGGCTGAAACACACTAACATCAGTGTTTCTTTTGTCATTTCTCAAGAGACTAAGATAGATTCTCTTGTTACTCACACTTCGCAGCCCAGATGCCTCTAGATTTATCTAGTATCTGACCCTTTCATGAAGGTAGCATATTTTTGCACATCAATGGACTGACATACATCCTCTAATGAATTGACTATGATTCTGAGCTTTGTTAAGCAATAGAAACCACCCAAACCTTTACTAAGCAATTGCTGTTGCAGAGCAACATACTGTACTTACTGCTCAAAACAGAGAGACAATTTTCTGACTGATTTGAAAAGCTGTGAGAGAAAAATCTGAAGGCCTGTCACACTGCACATTTTCTTCTTTAATTGTTCATGTACAGTTTAACATCTACATGAATCTTCCAGTGCCTCAGTGAGATCTAGAGTAGTATATAACTCATTTCCTTTTTAAGTAGAATAGCACAGATTTTTGTGAAACAAAATATTTCCTCGTGTAGTTTATGTGAGACTTCTTATCTTAGCAAACTAAATATATTCTCCAAATACTTTCTTCTTTCATACAATAAAATTGCTCCCTGTGTGATTATTCCTTTGTACAAAATGGAATTTCACATTTGTTACTGTAGGAATCTCCTTAAAAACTTTCTGTGCTGTGTTTATGCTATATAGCTATCTTTTCATCGTACTTACAGAAATTTAGGATTCCAAACTCAAATCAGTAGAAAAGCACCTTTTCCTGTCAAAAAGTCTAGACTGGGGCATGTTTCAGAGACTCCAACATCTCATCACTCTCTAAGGAGTTTCTCATATACAGGCAATTATGAAGTAGAAATTGAATACTTCCTCAAGGATTGTCTAGGAGGAGACAATAGTAGTTGAAACATCGCTTTTTAAAAGGTTACATACATCAAAATAGAGAACGTCAATCTGTTGTTGCAAATATCCTCTAAAAATGAATAATATATTTTGCAGAATTATAGCTACAGGATTACTTCACATTCTCTAATTCATGCGAAACCCAAAATAAGGTTTTAAATTGAATTTGGTCCTTGAGATTAATTCAGTACTACATTTTCTTTTTTTTTTTTTTTCTTTCAGGCAATAGATGATGTTTCTGGTTTCCTTTGTCAAGTTTATTTCAGCCCATTGATAAACCACATTCCTCAATGCTGCACAGTACCTATACAGCATCTGCTGATACGAGTCCCTCTTTGGGTCTTTACGATAATAAAATATTTGCTACAGTGTGTCACTGATATGTCCCTTATGGTGGGTTTCTGTCCTGGTTCTGGCTAGAGTTAATTTTCACCTGGGCTAGGAGTGAAGTTGGAACTGGTTGCACCTGCTGCTGGTGACACAGTTGAAATAGTTTACTAATTAGCCAACAGCTAGGATAGTTTACCCAAATTAGCCAAAGGGCTATTCCATACCATGTGACATCATGCCCAGTATATAAAATGGAGACTGGGGGGAAACAGCAGATTTTGCTACTTGGGAGGAAGCTGGGCATCAGAATCCACAGGGAACTATTGTCCTGTAAATTATGTGCTTAAGTATATTCTGGTTTTGTTTTCCATCTCTGTTTTCTCTTCCTTTGCTGTTCTGTTAAACTCTTTTTATCCCAATCCATGAGTGTTACCTTTCTTTTCTGATTTTGCTTCCCATCCCGCTGCAGGGGCACTAAGAGGGGGAGTGAGTGAATGAGCAACTATGTTGTATTTCAGCTGCTGAGCAGGGATAAACCACAACAGTTTTGAATGTATATGTCAAGGTAGAGTTGCATAAAGACATGTATTTTATATAGACATTATATCATCTGGACACTACCCTGCATTTAAAGAATCTCCATGGACCCAATTAAATCAGCTTTATGAGGTGCAAAGGGAAAAATCTAAGGCAGAAATATCTGATACATAGCCAGCATGAGTATCAGAATGTCTTAACTACAGAAGTAATCCTATCAAACTCAACAGTTTTATCATGTCTATCCATCTGTAAGACTGATGCTCTTAACAAGAAGCTAATAGGAAAGTATTTGTTATGCTTTGTCATAGTCGAAAAGAATAGTCTGTATCTTCTTATCTGGGATACTCGAGATAAATAATAACAAGAGAAGCTGCAGTTTGAACAGAACTGTAACTTTCTAGTTATAGATAATTATCAAGTGAGGAGCCAGACAACTAGCTATGCAATGAACTTTCACTAGCTCTAATATCACTTGTCACTTTTTTCTTTTTTTTTTTCCCTCTAGTGCAGGGACATGCTTTAATTCATACATATCCACAACACTGTAGGCATTCTGAGAGAGGAGGAATGGAGTGCATCTCCCTGCTTTTACAGACTATACTTATCCTATGTATTTGAAGTTCTCTAATGTAGGTAGTTAATAAGGTTAATTTATGTAAGAGAGAATGACAGCCTTTTCCACTGAATCATTCAGAGGCAGACGCTAATAAAGGTGCCTTAAAATTTCTCTCTGGAAAAGCTTGCTTTTCTCCATTGAATAGGCAAGAAAGCAAGGAGTGCCCTCTAGAAGGCACCCAGTGCTGCTGACTAGAGGTAGGCATTGTGACTATGGCCCAAAAGTTAATTTGAAAAATCCACTCTTCATTATGAAATAAAGACCATTGTAATGAAAAACATAATCATACATTCAATTAAAAGTATTGTAATTTAAATAGGGCTAAGTAGATCATTATTATATACGCCAAGCATTTAAACTTACTGCATCCTGACAAACCAAGAGTTTGTGGCAATTTAAATATAAATATATCTAAAGATGGGGCGAGGGGAAGACTGATCTTCTGCAGAATATAAGGAATGCTAGGAATAAAAAATATGTGAAAAACAAAGACAGTAGGGAATAGAGACAGGAACCTATTGAAAGAATTGACTGTGCTAACAAAAAACTAACAAAATTTTTTTTAAAAGCCTCTCAAATATAATAATAATGTATAATAAAATGTTATGTTTGTCTTGAACATAACAAATTAGTGTTACGTGAATGTGTAGATAGCCCATGTTGGTTTGGTCCTGTTCCTTCATTCCTTTTAATGTGCGTGACTGACAATAAATGATGCAAAAGAGCTGTAGTCTGCTCTTACAAAAAAGAAGTATCTTTTGATGTTGCTTTTGTTGAAGTTTTTAGTCTAAAGGTTTCTGTAGAATTAATGCATGTGTAAGTCATGTAATCATTTCAGCATTCATGACAGAAAGTTGTCATATAAATAGCATTTTGAGTGCACACTTTCTTTGAAACCATTTAGCTATCACAATCAATCAATTATTTAGTACTCAAAAAATAGTACGTATTTTGTAGTTGGGATAAACATTTTATGTTTATTTGCTTTGGAACTCCAAAATTAACCGCAGATTCAGTTCTCACTTTTCTCATTTTGAAGTGAATGCTAATGTTAGCCTCATTGCTGTATTAGGAAGCAGCAGTACAGTCTGAAGAAATGGTGCCAATAGAGAGGGTGATTAGTGATTCATGTCAATGGGTTTTACAGTTATCATATTGTTTGATGATCTACTGAATTGCTTCCAAGTATAAAACATCAAGGATCAATAATAAAATTGTATAGTTCCTAAACTACTAGCTTTTGATTAAAAAAAAAATAGGTATGACCTGTTGAACAAGTAGTTTAAGCCTTCACAAATATTTTCCTCCTTTGATTTGCCCTAGCACAAAAAGAAATATAAAAGACAAGCAATTTAGAATTAGTGACAGATGATATCAATAAGTAGTGGCTTATAATTCAAGTTCTTCTCTCCATTATGCCAGTGCAACCCTCTTAATTTTAATGGCATTAAAATGATGAATGTGAAGACATAGAAGGAATTAAGGAAAATGGTGAAGGAATAGAAGATGTACTCACTGACATCTACTATGATTGCCTAATCTACTACAGTCCTAGCTGTTCTAGGGTGCTGTTTAGAGTTACTGAATAGGGTCATCCCTTACAGAGATTTTACAAAAATCATATAATGAAATCATAGTTTTACTGACTTTCTCTAAATATATTTATATTACAGAAAGCTTGGACAAATAAATTCCAGAGGTAGGATTAATCTGATTAAGAGTGGATATCTTTAATACATATGTATGTATGCCACTCTGTTCTCTTGCCAATGGAAAAGGTCATGTCTGCAATTTTCTCAGCATAAAATAGATATTTGTCTAACAACAAATCAGAAAAAATTGCAAACAAAATATATTTATTATTCTTCATTGACTATATAGGAAGTCAAAGGTGGTTAGCTCAGATAGAAGATCACTGTAGATGTCTAAATGGGATGGCATCCCATTCTACCTTCAACATGAGTAAATCCATATCTGATTCTGTATTACTCTGGCCATGTATATGCACATCTTAATTTTATTATGTCACAATTACTGACAAGATTTCGTAGTTCAATCTGCCTACCTGAGTTACATTAGAAATTTTGGTTTAAATTACTTCTTAAGGTTTCTACTAAAATCTTCCACATCAGCTATTAATAAAAATCCCTCATGTCTTCCTCTAGTGCATTTTTCAACCTCAAATGTTAAAACTTTTTTATTTTTTTTTTTTTTTTAGGAAAAGTGAGACATTTCAGACAGATTTTATCTTTCAGTTGCGTACAGAGTTAAATATGATAATGAATCCAGACTCTTATTATTTTGACTTCAAAACCTACAGGTTGCTGTGGGCACTTGCATTTCTGTAATAAAAAGTTAGCTCTGTCCCTGAGGACAGGGACAGAAAAAAGCATAAGAATAAAACTCAAGTGGCACACAATTCTCATTTTGGACTTAGTAGGGGACTACTTAAAGTCTTTTAAAATTTCTTTGCTACAAAACAGTAAAAAATTCTAAAACATGGCAACTTAAAAAAAAAAAAAAGGAAATTCAGGTTTACTTTCTTCTAAAAATAAAGCACAGATGAGAAGAGACTTTGCTGCCGTACAAACTTAACACATTTTGTCTTCTGGAAATTTTGTTAAAGACAAGAAGTCATTAACAACATTAATATTCAATGCTGCTCTATCACAGAGCAGATGTTTTTATGCACGCTTCATTGTATTGTGAACAATGTGACAAATGCAATTGCCTTTCATGGTATGGAAATGCTTGCTATGCAGAAATAGCATAGTGGAAACACTACATAGTGTTTCCAAAATTTTACAAGAACAATCTGCTTCATAGGTGGTAACATTTGTTAACTTAATTTCCCTACATTGAATCACTGTTCTATTTTCTACACACACATACATCTATTTCTCTATTTTCTCTGTTGAGAATTAATTCACTTGAGAAGTCAATGTTTAGGTCTTAAAATTATCCTTACATCTTTGCTTACTCGAAAGTTTAAAAGTTTTGCTTTGTACTATGTTTTTCCTTTATTAGCTCAGGTTCATATTTTTTTCTTAATAAGTGTAGAGAAGTAATTACAATTAATCTTACTATGAAACAGACTTATAAAACATGTCAGATGAATGCTTATAGCCTAAGTGGTTTTTTTTTTCCCCCTTTGACTAGGACGGATTCAAGAACAACTATAAAGTAGATGTGTAGATGCCCGTAGATGTGTATGTACAGTTTCCTGCTTTTAAGTCTTGCCCTGTTACTAGACATGTGGAAGAAGAAAGCAAGGGAAAAAAATATGAACTATGCAACAAGATATATAGAAAACCTGCTGTCCCTCCTCTTTCACCTGAGATGAAGAATGAGCTGAAAGACACTAATTAATGTCCAGTTATGCTCTGAGAACACATGGAAGATAGGAGTAAAGATTTATATCCTCCCAGGTAAGATTTACCTTTGCAATAAAATCTTCAACCTATAACACTCAATCAAAAATTGAAACTCCCTTGCAAGGCAAGAGTTAGGTACTAATCTGACAAAGCAACACAGCGTGAACTGTACTTCAAGTATAACAATGCCACTTATCTTCCTGCAGAATCTCAAAAACACTTAAAGCCATCTCTGCAGGGAACTGCATTTCATTTTTCTGTGAGCTGACAAGGTGTATCTAGACAAGGTACTCTCTTATAAGTAATGTGGGAAAGTGATGAATATGTGAATACAAAAGGAGTAACATGCTGATTTGCACATGCTCAACTAAGATATAAAAATACCTACTACATGAACAATACCTACTATGTAAACAGTATTTGATTTATACATGAGGCTTGGTGCATTTCTGAATTAGAGTACAAATAAGCATTTTGTGAGGCTGATTGGTATCTTTCTACAGTATAAAGACTCTTGAATTCTTGCACAATATTTCCCTCTGGTAAAAATGCAACCACTGAAGAAGGTAATTAGGGCAAGGATCTACAGCATGAGGCAGAACACTAAGTAAAGAACTGTATTTCAGTTCCAGAGACAAAATTAACTTAAAATATGTGCACAAATCTTAAAGATAGGAAATGGTTTTGGTTTTTTATAACACGAATGATAATAAGGAAATACAGATACCTTCAGAAATGCTGAACTTTCTGAGAAAACCGGAAGTTACTAGCTGCTGACCCCTGTAAGAAATGTGATCATTACTTATAATCAGTTTTCAATTTCTGTTATTCAATTCCATTATGTAATGCTGGTTATGAAAGAAAATTTACACAAAGAACTTTTAAACCTTCCTTTATATCTTTATTTCCAGTGCAAAACAAATCAATTGATGGTACATATTCTCAAAAGACATTTTGATATTGTATGTAACATAGCATCCTGACATTTTGCATAAAATGCCTGTATATATAAGTCCGGTTAAAAAAAAGTTTTAAATGCTTAGCCTGAATCTGTTTGGATAGAATTTTTAATTGATACAGTTAAAGCCAATCAAATCAATGATATGGAAAGACAGTTTCAAAGTCCTAGACATCTCATATTGAAAAGTTTTAAAAACAAAATCGGAAAAAGATAGTACAGATCCCTGAGGTATGACAGGAAATCATGGCAGATAATTTTATGAAAGCGTCAACACTTTTCAGAGCACATATTTAACAAGCTTGATTTTACAGTGGAGAAGTTATTCAACAACTAAATGGTGTTATAAAGGCAGTTCAGGGAAGAGAACAATGAATCTTTGGTCGGGGGGCGTCGCAAAGATGAGAAAAGCAAGCAGTTTCATTAGAGCTAGGTTTCAAAGATATCATTGACAATAGCATGCAAATGAGCTGCACATTAATGATATAAAATGCTGGGTTCTCCTACTTAGTAGTGTAGAAATCCTTTTCCCTGGCTGCCGGTGGACATCCATGGGCTGTAGGAGGACAACCTGCTTCACCACGGTCTTCACCACGGGCTGCAGGGGAATTTCTACCGGGAGCAACATTTCTCCTCCCCCTCCTTCTTCACTGACCTTGGCATCTGCAGCCATTCCTGTCAGAAGAAATTCTTCACAACAGGCAGCGAGATGCCTCTCAAGTTGTCTTCCCATCTCCTCTCACTTATCGCTGGCAGGCTGGGCTGAATTGGGCCCACATGGCCACCTGGCAGGAGGCCAGAGGGTGAGGGCCGCAAGGCCACAAGGTCATGCCTCTCTCTCTCTGCCCCCTACTTCAGCTTCTTCACCTTTTTTTTTTTTTATTTTTTTCCTCTTCTCAAATATGTTATCGCAGAGGCATTATCAGGGCCCATTCTGCTACCAACTGGCTCGGCCCTGGCCAGCAGCAGATCTGCTCTATACCTGGCTGAGTCCACTGGACAAAGGGGAAGCTTCTAGAAGCTTCTTACAGAAGCTGCGACCATAGCCCCTCCCTCTCCCCCGCCCCCCCATTAAACAAAACCAACACAGCAGGTGCAATGTTCCAAGAAAAGAATGATGCATTAAAATTGTACATATATTTACACTAACAATTTCAATTAAGTTAGAAACTTTTGGCTCTCCCTTGTGATTAAGGCTTCAGGAATTAATTTCTGTCAGTCTTTTGCACTTGCAATGCACACCTGTACAAGAGTAGTAGGCAAAGGGCTTAGCTGGTGACAAGATCCTAGCCTGAAGTGAAGGATACTAACAGAACATGGGAAACTGCAGACCAGGATATGAGTAACTGCTGAACAGGGCATGAGAAATTCCTGGATGTGACAGATAACAAAGAGAACAAACTTATAGGTAGCTCAGTGAACAGTTGCTGGATCTCACAGTTGGTTAAGGACAAGTTATGTGAGAGACAAATTAACCTCACAAAGAATTGGAGAGGAGCACAGGGGAGCACTGGAGGAGCAGAGCCTTGCAAGGCCAGCAGCGCCTAGGTAAACTATCAGTAAAACCTCTAAGGCTGGGAAGCCATTAGAAACAGAAAATTTGTGTGACTATAGCAAAACTGGTATGAATGAGCAAAAAATCATTAGGAGCATCATGTTTATTGGGGATGATATCAGGGCAGAGAAAGGGGCATATGAGGAGAGTGAAAAGGATCATCAGGAAATGGGAAAAAAAGGATAATAAAGTATTAAAATGATGTAACCAGAGATGAATGGGGATAGCTGTTGGGTAACTCTGTGCTTGATCAACATACCTGAAGCAGAACTTTAAATGACACTGGTTGTTCTGAGCATACCATAAGAGTCAAATCTCCCTCTGTGGTCAGGACTACGATGGAAGTGCTGGTTGCTTGCCTTCTCTGGTGAGGGAACATCCAACAGACAGAGCAGGAATCCTGCTGTTGTTACACTGACACTGGTGTCTGTTCCTGGTCTAGTGGCACCAAGATGAGGTACAGAGGCTCAGAGGTGTCAAACAGGTAAAACAGAGGTAACCAATCAAAAGTTTTTATGATGAGTATCACTGATTGTAGCTGGGGACTTGTTCTCTTTGTGGCTACAGACTTTTTAGGAAGTTTTCACATCCAAGGATATTTTCTAGTACTCAGTTTCTGTATCATTAGAAGCTGTTGGAAGGAAAATAATAGCATTTAAATGATATGGGAAGGAACCAGTTGAAACCCGAAAGAAGAAAATTAAGCCAGGCTTATTTTACTGGGTTTTCAGACACAGCTTGTCATATAGGAGGGTCTTGGGAGTACATGGAATTTGAAGGCTTCAAATCACCACAGATCTGAGGTCAGTCAAGAGCAGAAATATGTTTTGTGCACAGCTTATTACAGGTCAAGATGTTAACATCCATTGGATATAGTCTAGTTCTACAGTTGTAAGAAAAAAAAATAAGTTTGGAAATCAGAAGCAGGTAACTATTGTAAAGGAAAACCAGGAAGTTCAGATAAATTACAGCAGATTATATAAATCACATAATTAGTTTCTTCACTAGTTTTATTATGATGTATCTCATCACTTTCCCGTATTAAAGGTCATGTAAGTCTTGAAATGTTTCCAATTCTAGTGAGTTTGACTCTATTTGCTCTCTATATTTTTTGTAATATCTACAAATTATACTTTGAATCAGACAGTGGAAGACAGTCACATCAGCCACACAAGGTTATTCTTAAGGCATCATACACAAATATCTTCTAATCATTGTAAGCATAAGTTATGCTGTCAGGAAAAAAAAAAAATGTCCAGATTTTGTCTATGCCAGCAATATTTTGTCACAGTAGGTACGTGTAATTTGACTGGGACATCAGCAGTTGGTGCTCATGCCCCACATCTACACCATGTGCAGTTCAGGAGGTTTATTTCAGAGTCATTTTAGTCTGGTGCTATGGCCTGAATTTCCCCTCTGTGAATGTTGTTCAAAGCTATTAAGTTCCATTTCCGCTGAGTGCTGGACTGAACTTGGTGAATATCTAGAGTGAAGCTTCTAGTTCAGTTTTCTCCAAATGGAGTCTAGTTCACGGACATAAAATGTGCTCTGTGAGCTGGACCAATAGGTTATAACTGAGAATGGCAGAAGGGTTCATTATCAAAACCACACTACTGCTCCAAGCCAAAATGGTACAGACCCACAGGTCATAGAATAAATGATACAACATTCCAACATGCTGTTTCTGAGCATATGTAATCCCTCAAAGAAAATATCAAAAATATAAGCATAGATGTGAAAAGTATTGTCAATATTTATGAACACTTCATTGAGAAAATTGTCTCAAGTTCCTAGGTTGGGGCTTTTTGGTTTGGTTTGGTTTTGGGTTTTTCCCTAATGATATACAAGATTTCATATTCTTTATTTTAATTTTATTTGTAAAATGTTGCTTCAACACAGAGGTAATGTATATGATTTTTCTTAAAGTTTTTTTTTCCTAATTAGACAAAAGAGATTAGTTTTCTGTTAGGAAATTAACAGATACTGTTGAGTGAAAGAAACAGACAACCCCCTTATCCCATCCAGTGATACCATTTAAATGCAGCAAGAAACACACTAGTGTGATTAAAACATTTAATATCAAACAAGATACTGTAAAGCAGCTAGTGTTCCTTCTGTGCTGCTGTCTTGCTCTTTGACTGGTGTTTGTTGATGTTTCAATACCAAGTCCTATCAGATAAATTTGTTGTTTTATATGCTAATTCATTAATTACTTTATAAATGCCTCTTACTACATATTTATCTCATGAACACACCAAGTTTATAAACTGTAGGTTAAATCTTGTGGCACTAGTTCAAATCTGCAGTAATCTCATTTATTAAAATGATACTAAAATGTTATTATAATTGAAAGCTGACAAAAATTACTTTTCCTCTTCCTGGATTAAAAACATGAGGAACGCTTGGTGAGTGCCTCTGGGTTTATGACTGAGAGTTCCTCCATCATGCCATTGTACAAGTTACCCAACAAAGAGATTAGAATAATGCTTCTACAGTCTTTCTAGTCTTACGATCTTAGATGCTTGACTCTAATTAAAGGATTTCAAAAGAGAATGTGAAAAATATTTCCTGCTGTAATACCTTAGTTGTTCTGTAGCCATGCAATTCAAGGGTACTTTGTGGAAATATACATGGGATAATTAGATCTTTGGTTGAATGTATCTCTGAACAAATTCCAAATTCTTAATCAATGAAAGCTTTGCATTTACATTAACGAAAGCCACTTTTGTTCTTCCAGGACATAATAGGGCAGTAGTAGTTTGAACTGATTGCTGTTGGCTTTAGAAAGTAACCTCAGCATAGTAAGGTTTACCTGAAATTAAGCCTAACACAAAGCAAGTTGATAATCTTCCGTTCATTTATGTTCATTTCTCAGGGTACAATATTTTTAGCAATTTTTTTCCCTCAACTTTTCTGAGTTTTAATAGCAAACCATTAAAAAAATAATAAACACATAAATAAATAAAATCTCATAGTCTTTAGAGAACAACTGCAAATTCTGGAACTTATTGATAATCAAAAGTTGTTTTCCCATACCAAATAGTTTATGCTTTTGTTCTGTGCAGATTTATGTATCTGAGAACCCATTTAAAATTAGCCAAGAGTCATGTATTTATCTTCATTTTAATAAAAAAAAATCTGGTTTTACACAACTGCTGCAACAGTCATCCATTCTACAATTATCTGCTATAGAAACTGTTACCCCAAAGTACTGATGGAACTTTTTTCCTTCCAGTATCCTTCTAGCTTTCCTGTCATTTGCCATCAAATCCTTTCCTCATATTTAGTCAACTGTTTAGTACATCTGACTGGATCTAGTCTTCATTCTCTGATTCTTCCCTGTGCACTCCTTTCTTCTATTACTTATTCTCCTACCTGTGTATTTTTCTTGGGTATAGTCTTTAACTGCAAAGTCATTGGTTCAGTTTTTTCCCTTTACTGCCACAAGTATTCTTAAAAATCATTGCAGTCTCCTTACTTAGTGGTTCAAACAGTTTACCCTGAGGTACTTTTATCAACACAATTAACTGACATTTTAAAGTTACTTGAAATATCTTTTTGAAGGTTAATTAATTTAAAAATCACATTAAAAATGAGCAAAATTTTTACACATTTATTTTCTGGAGTCAATGAACATGAACAGCTATTCCCCAAATTTTTCATTCTCTTTTAAAAAGTACTAGAATTATGTTTTGTTAAAGAGTTTGGTTTGTTTCTCCAGTTTCCCTTCATTATCCTTTTTTTTTTGTAGTTCAATTCAAACTGTGGAAAATAGGAAAGAAAAAAACAGAAAGAAGAATGGGAAATTAAGGAGGAAATAATTGAACAAAAATGTAATACTATTATACTTATTTCAGTGTGAAGTTTCATTGTCAAAAAATAAATATGCAAGGTAAATTTGTCATTTTCTAACAGCCTCAAGTTGTTAGAAACATTACATTTCAAGTGGGGCTACTTTTAACATTCCCTTCTTTATTTATAACCAAAGATATGAAATCAGAAAAGGGAGGTAACTCATTTTAAACACATCTGTTCGTAACAAAGTTATGATTTATTATCAGTTTGTATTGTATTGTTTGTATTGTCCTGATTATAAAAAAGTCATTTTGAGGAAAATCAATTAATAATATTGCAGGAAAACCAATACTAGTGTACAAGAACAATGCACGTGGAAGGAAAGAATGAACAGAGGTTTTCAGTCTGAAGATGAGAATGGGAGTATGACAGGCCACTGTACAAGAAGACAGAAAAAAGCCTGCAAAGGAGAATGGCATCAACCTCTCAACTGGAACTGCTAAAAACATGTCTTGGAGTGATAAAGCATGACTGCAGTGCTTTAATTATATAGCTGTACTGCCTAAAACAAAACAGAAAGCTAAAACTGTTTCTTCAACACAACTGACCTTCACATCATGCCTCTTGACCTGACTGTATTCAAAACAAGATTAATAGCTTGAGCGTGTCAGAAATCTGGTTTTGCAAGAGAGGCTCTGTAACAAGTCTGTGGTTAACTAAAAGACTTATTCTCAAATAATAGGCTCAAAGATGTATTTTTCCGTTCTGACTTACTCTTAATATCAGCCTTAACCTGTAACCGTAGTAATTGTGATTTCTGGCAGGTTTTTTTTTCAATTTTTTTCAGAGACTTTGGGCTTCCTTTCTCTTAGGTATCTAGAAATTTTTGGCTACGCAATTTTTAGAGCCTTTTTCAACAGGCTTTCACATGGGGAAAGTTTCATTTTGGAAGACGTTATGTATAGAATCATAGAATGATTAGAGTTGGAAGGGACCTTCAAAGGTCATCTAGTCCAACCCCCCTGCAAGGAACAGGGACATCCCTGACTAGATCAGGATGCTCAGAGCCTCATCCAACCTGGCCTTGAATGTTTCCAGGGATGGGGCATCCACCACCTCTCTGGGCAACCTGTTCCAGTGTTCTACAACTCTCATTGTAAAAAATTTTTTCCTAATTTCTAATCTGAATCTACCTCTCTCTATTTTAAAACCATTACCCCTAGTCCTGTCACAATGGGCCCTACTGAACAGTCTCTCCCCATCTTTCTTGTAGGCCCCCTTGAGGTACTGGAAGACCGCTATCAGGTCTCCCCGGAGCCTCCTCTTCTCCAGGCTGAACAGCCCCAACTCTCTCAGCCTGTCCTCATAGGAGAGGTGCTCCACCCCTCTGATCATCTTTGTG
>JAAGAY010138738.1:0-17464 GCA_011801015.1 Ardeotis arabs
CAAGCTTGCTGTAATCTAGAAGCCCAAGTTAGTCTGGAGCTACACCTGAATTCATGTGCCCTGTCATGGCTGCAGGCTATACAGCTTACACTGGCTGTCAGTTAGGTCTGCAAGTTTCCTCGGATATGCTCCCATGTAGACATATCTCAGAATGATGAATTAGAGGTATTTATCACATAATTGACAGCTCTTTTTCTAGGTAAAATTTTCTCAGCAGTACTGAGGTTTAATTTGTTGAGATAGTTTAGATTTTTTTTTTTCTAAATATAGAGAAAATAAACCTCAGCTGCTCTCTAGTTACCATAGCAACTGTAAGGTATTATGGCACTTATCTGAAACTAAACGCATACATATAGCATTTTCTATGTATAAAATTAATGTCTGAAGCAACTTTTATGTATGCTAAGAACATTTTTTTTTTTCATTTTGGGCTGTTTTATGGGTGACCCTTCAGTGGAAATAAAAGAGTAGAAATTTGTTAGAATACAGTTAGAATCACAGAATCGTTTAGATTGGAAAAGACCCTTAAGATCATCAAGTCCAACTGGAAACCTACCACTCTCAAGTCCACCGCATCCTAAGCATCAGGTCTACACATATTTTAAGTACCTCTAAGGATGGTGACTCACTTTCTTCCCTGGGCAGCCTGTTCCAGTGCTTGATAACCCTTTCAGGGAAGAAATATTTCCTAATATCCAATCTAAGCGTCCCCTGGCACAAAATAAAGCTGTTTCTTCTTTTCCTATCACTTGTTGCTTGGGAAAAGAGACCAACACCCACCTCGCTACAACCTCCTTTCAGGTAGTTGTAGGGAGTGATAAGGTCTCCTCTCAGCCTCCTTTTCTCCAGACTAAACATCTCCAGTTCCCTCAGCTGCTCCTTGTAAGACTTGTGCTCCAGAATCTTCATCAGCTTCACTGCTCTTCTTTGACCACACTTCAGCACCTCAGTGTCTTTCTTGTAGTGAGGGACACAAAACTGAACACAGCATTCAAGGTGAAGCCTCACCAGTGATGAGTACAAAGGAACAATCACTTCCCTAGTCCTGGAGTGGTACATGTAGATGAAACATTTTGGGTTTTGTTACCAGTTTGTGTAATAGAAGCAAAATTTCTAACTGCTGAACTATTGAGTTAGCAACTGAAAAGGAATAAATTACATACAGGATCCAAAAAAAAGCAGTTAGTCCTACATGAACAAACTAACAGGCCTTAAATTAACAGTGAAATTAACAGATATACCAAGTCACTCACAACTCGTTTTGTAAGCCTAATGCTCAGTAACTTGGTTTTTCAGACACAGCTTACCTATGCAATTTTTTTCCCTGCATTCAGTTCACAGTAACATCTTACTTGTAATTCAATGATAGCATGGGAAAGAGAACAGGAGCGTGTATAATTTAAATAAAAAGCAATCTCAAGTTATGTTTAAACCAAATTACAGAACTCATGATTAAGATTATTTTTGAAATTCATACTGGCTCATCGTATGCAAAGTAGTTTAGTTTTAGTTTAGCTTTTATTTTCTTGCTTCTAATAGTTACTAAAATAAATGCTAGGAAAAAAAAAGCTTTGTTTTAGATGTCTTTTATGTTTTTTTTCACAAAATTTCGATTGTGATTAAGCCAGTTCTGTCTCAATTCAAGCATTTTATCGGCTCTAAATTACAGCAGTGCAACTTAACGCAAGTTAATACAGAATTATACTTCAGTTTTGTATCATATTTGTCCTCTTCTGGGCATTCACTTCAAAAGAACAGCAAATCACAAAATCCATCACTAACTGAACTGGCATAAAAGCTTAGAAGTTTATTTCAATACCTTAAGTATCTGTTACGTTAATGAACATCACTGCATTTGAACGTATGTTGCATCTTCAGAAGAAAGGTACCATGTGCAGCTCAAAATTACTGCTGAGAAGGCTCCCACACTTCCAGAGGTAAGGATTCCCACACTAGCATCAGCAACAGCAATTCCTTCTAGCTCTGCAATGGGCACTGTGCAGGAGGATTTCTGTTGCTCAGGAAATGTGTGCTGACTGCTTTGAAGTAACCTCTGTGCTAATGGTTCATACACTGTCATTTGGGAAGCACTTCTCAGAGGTTGTTCAGTACTTGCTACAGGACACATGAACATTATTTTGAAGAAAGGTGAAGGCTTCTTTTGTCTGTATTTAACAACATGTGAATCAGCTCTGAACTGAGCCAAAAGCTGTGTAAGCAGAATATATTAACTTCTGTCTGCTATGCTAACACTCTACCAAGTAGTTTATAGTACCGGCTGAGTGAGCCCACATCTGCCTGCAGCAGACATACTGATTGCAGGAAGGAATAAGCACCTAAAAGGAATAAGGAATGTAACAGTCTCTATTAATCTGAACTTTAACCTCTAAATATAAGGCTTCTATAAGAGCAATTTTAGGATAAGCAAATATGTCATGTGCTTATATTGAAAGTTTATGTGTATCCAGAGCAATACTTAACTACTCTGATCCCCATAACAAGCCACCTCTGCTTTACCTCTAGATATTTTCTGCTTCCATGATAATTTTTGACAGAAAATTGGGCAGCTTCAAGTAACTAAGATGGGATAAATGTGCTTCTCATTTTTATGAGTCCTACATGTCTGACAAATTACCAAAGTACAATATTTGCCCTCTGTCCCCCATACCATAAGATTCAGAGAGCTCCAACTGGAATGGTATTTACTGTTTACCAACAAACCTCAGGAAAGTCTCAAGTAAAAATAAGAGCTCAGTATCTGAGGACTTGATTCTTTTCACTCAAACTTAAAAAAAAAAATAAATGGAAAAGCTGAGATTAGAACATCTTTCTCTACAGAACTAATATCATGCAGTTTCCTTTCATCTCAGAACTCCATAAAGTAAAAAGCATTTAAAACAGTACCTCCACCCTTAAAAAAAACTTTGAAGATTCACTATAGTCCTATGCAAAAAAAAATAGCTATAAAAACAACTTTATCCAAACAGCAAATAGCTCATGACTATAATTCCATGTTACTTTTAGGCCTTTAAGTATATCAGCCTTTTCAATCATCAGAGGCTGACCTGCTTATCTAGTTTATTTGTTTGAATAAGCTTTCTCATACCTTAGCGGGGAGGAGATCTGTTCTTTGACAGGAGTTATTAACTATACCTTCCAAGCTGAAAGCTAGGAGATGAACTGAAAGTTAAGTCTCCTCCTAGACCAGAAATAAATCACCAAAAATGATGCTCACCTGTTGTACAAATGGAAGTTTCCAGAACATACAAAAGCCTATAAGCAGTACTTTCGGGGCTTGGTGTTTAAGTGTTAACAGGACTAATATTTAAATCCTAGCTTCTAATCCAGGAAAAAAAAAAGCACAATTAAAACATTTTCTCATTTAAAACATCAGAATCTTGTATGGCTCTTTGGTGAGCTGCTGAGCATACACTGCCATACAACAAATTCATTCTGAGTCCCACTTTGTTCTGTCTCCAGTCTCTGTGCTATAGTTGTTCACCTGTAAAGTGGTGTGACATGAAAATTAAGTATTGAGATGAGGAACTTGTACAGTACAGTGATGTATCACTGTAAAAAAAAAAATTATTGATGGAAATAGGTACACTTTAATTTTTTACATAGAAAAGAAAAATTATAACTAGTCCAGCTTCCAAACACTTTTATATGTATTTACTACTGAATTAGGCAGGTGCTGTTACTCCACCCAAGTCCACTCAAAAAAAAAGTTCAAAAAGTGCTAACTGTTGGTAGCAACACTCAACATTAAGTTTTTCCTTAAGAATATACATTTTCTAGCACAACCGATGGAACAGAATTGGAAAATAGATTAAGTAGATTTCTTAAGAAGTCAACTGAAATGCTTAGTGAAAAGTGCACTCAGTGCACTCAGCATGTAAGATTACCACAATTAAAAACTAAAGTTAGAGTTACAGACATACTCTGCCATCTAAATGAGGTTGCATTTATTGGACCACCTAAGACTTTACATGCTAAGAATGGCAGATAATGAAGCTTTCAGCTCTTTTGGATTGCTACTTCAACACTTGAAGAAATTCTGTACAACTGTTACTGAAACACACATAGTGATCAACATGAGAAGTAAATAGATAAAACAGTCTATGCACCACTTTTAATCAAGTCGGTAGCCTACCTGCTGTATTACCAAGCATACCTGGCTCAGGTTAAAATGTTCATTTGTATTAAGTATTACAAAATGGTATTTTTCCCTTTGCTACACGTCATCGTGAACTAAAAAATCGAATTAAAATAGTCTCAAAAATGTGTAATATATATACAGCCCTTAAATTCAATCAACTCTTACAAAACGTTAGAAAAATCTTATACTAAATACTTAAATAAGAAGTATCTGTAATGGGATGGCCCAGTTTTGAAACCTAATTGATTCCTGTGTTCTGGACTGTACTCTGTAAAAAGTTTCACAGCCTGCACCTTTTTGGCATGAGCACACATTGTAGTATCTACATATATGAAGCATTGTGAACTCAGATGCTGGTACAGCAGCCTTTGCTGATGTGTCTGTTCTACATTTCCCCAAAGAGAATTAATTTATGTGCCGAAACTTAATGCTAGGTGTATCGCTATAGCTTTACAATGCTTTAAACCAGGTATAGCCAAAGATGGACTGTTCTGAATGTAGTGGCGTAGGCAGAACCTATACCTACATCTTAATAATGTAATATTTTCTGTGCTGACAACATAGCACTGTTTTACTAGTCAACATTTGCATTCCTCAAAGAAACACTATTCAGCTATTAACTATCAATGGATACAGTCTTGGTATAAAATAGCTATTTATAAACATATGAATATCCAGAATTCTTAGCATTAATCTTTGATTTTTAAAGATAAGCAATGCAAGAATGAAAATATTTGGTGATTTGTGATAATTTCATAATATAGTCTACTCTAGATATGTTATTTAGAAGTTCTAAATGTGATTTTAAAATTAGATTGAGATACTAAAATTGGCAATACTGCAATCACGTTTACAGGTACCAGTAACGATGCAGTTTTATAGAACTTCTACAGTTTAGTTAAATGAAAAGAAAAAATAAAATAAGATACTGATACTGGAAATACCCAAATATGTGTAATATTCTCAAATGCAAATTCCTGTGTAAAAGAAAGATCAACAATTAAACTATTTTCATGGATCCATAGAACAGTTTGAATTGGAAGGGACCTTAAAGACCATCTAGTTCCAACCGTCCTGCCATGGGCAGGGACATCTTCTACTAGAGCAGGTCACTCAAAGCCTCATCCAACCTGCCCTTGGATTTTCCTAAAATACTTTCGAAGTCTTAAAACACTGCTTAATTTAATATATTGCTTATTTAAATTTAATGGATAGCTTCCTTAAAATTCTTCCCTAGTTGGTATTTGATAACATAAAAGGTCCATTTTCAGTTCCTTAAGAGGACAAATTCAAGCTCTACATTATTTCCACTTGTGTAGGCCTCTATACTTTAAATACAAAGAAATTTAAACTACAGTTTAAAAGTAAAAGCTTAAAAAACTAAATTGATCGTCACTACCCTTTTTAAATTCTCCTTATTCTGTGATGCAACGTCAAGCATACAATATTTAAGAGATTTTGTCATCTACCTCAGCAGAGATTTCTGTCTTTACTGATGTCAAATATGAGTTCTTATGCTCAGAACTGAGCTCTCAAAGTTCACAAGGCAGTTTTTGGTATCTACTGAATCTCAAGGAGCCCTTTCTTCTCAAGATTGCTTTGTATCAAAAATAGCATTCAGCCCCACAACAGAGCTACTGTATTTCTGAGCAAAAAGGTGTCATTGATTTGCAGGAAGCGAAAGACAGTTCTGTGTTTGCTAAGGGACAAACCCACTGTCTTTACAGTCTTAGCTAGAAACGTCTCTCTCTGCTGGCTTCCATATTTTGGCCACAGATCCTCCAATTTTAGTAAGCATGATGAAAGATGTTTTCTATTCAGCTTGTCTTGCAGAATAGACTTCATTTATAAAAATAAGTAAGCAAAAACTTGAAAATTCAACCTGAAATAGAAAGAACATTCTCATTTTTGAGCTGTTTGCTGAAGTAGGTATGCAAATACTCATCAGTGAGATTGAACTGTTAAAGGACATTAGTCATACAAAGCATGTTTTCAATACACCGTTATTTAGAAGTTGTTTAAGAATACACATATATTCAGGATCAGCCCTAAGAAATCCTTTCTTCTTAATGGTACTTTAAGTGCTGACCAGACACAAAAAATTGTGACATAAATGCATTTTATACTTTGTTATAGTACAAGATGTACTAACAAAAGCATGTATATATGACAGTCATTCTATCTACCAGATTTTATGGAAAACTGTGCCTAACTTATGGCACTCTTGCACTCTGATGATCCACAGGGGTAATACACGTACATATATGCATATAACTGTATAAACTGGTAAAGTTCATAAGCAAATATAATTTCTGGGATTTAGTCTTAATCCCTGCTAAAAAATGCAGACATATATTAGTGTAGTAGACATATGTTAGTAGTAGCAGAACATAGCTAACCTTGATATAAAAAAAAAGAAAAATGACCAAATGGCTCAGAATAGTGAAGTTAGGAGGTGCAATCCCCAATGGGAAAAACTTATTTCCTTGAGGACTTTCAAAACAATGTCATGATATATTAAAGATTGTAAAATGCAAAAAAATTATAATCTTCCTTGGCAAGATATCTATCCATATCTCAAAAACCAGAACTAGCGCTATGACTAACTTCACTCTGTCAGAAAACAAGTAGAACTTTGATTGCACATAGTTTCCAAGTGAAATTCTGAATATCAAACTGATCTTGACTAAATAAGTGCCTGTGTTAATAACATCATCATTTTACCTACTGTGCTAAAATGTTGCTCTTGGTACATAGCAAGAAGCAATCAAATTAACTCAGTGCACAAAATTGGAAGTTTCCTGAAATTTAGAACCAGACAGACACCTAGATCTACAGCCGTCGCAATATCAGGAACATGAATAGACTAAACCAACCTCTGTCGCAATAATTCACTTTCCTGTTGAAAGAGTAATATTAACCAAAACAAGTTAAAATAAAATGAATAAATATTCTCTTAGTTTGAACTATGTGACTTAGAACTTAATCACTTCATAGGGAGGGAGGAGATGACAGGCAAAAAGAGTGATGAACTTTAACTAACCAGTTCCCATTCTGTCAAAATAGTTAAGAAATGTAATGCTAATTAGTTTCTCTTCAGAGGTATCTTTGTTCATACTCAGATTTTTTCTATAATTGCACAGGAAATTTAATATTTGTTGTGGATTTTAAAAACTCCTCATTATTTTGTCTGCTTTTCAAACTAAGTGAGCTAAATTCAGCTATACATTGAATGGCAGCTTTGCATTTAATTATGTTTAGATTTAGAACCATGGAAATGATTAAAAAATTAGTCTGCAGTGTATTCCAATATTTCTCAAAGCAGAACAGTTGCTAATCAGCAGTGACAGTTGTCATAACTTTAGCATGACATATTAAAAGAATACTATCACACAGAAAAAACAGAGAGTTCTGCAAAACTATACATCTTTTAGGCAAATTAATAGCAGAGTGGAATAATAAATGCTGCTTAATAGCTAAGAGCCTTTGCAGAAGAACTGACCAAATGCTAGCCTCTCCCTCTGAAAACTACACAGAAAAGCATTTCTGTTAAGTGGTTGGACAATCAGACTGTGATATGCCATGGGGCCTGAATTTAGAAAGCATCTTTTAGGAGGCTGTAAGAAGCCAGGTTGCTCATTAATTTGGAAACAAGCTTATTCAACAATTGTTAAAGACAGACAGAGATTCCTTCTGGAGGAGGCTGTACACTGTAACCTCTATTAAACTGAGAAATCTGGTTAATGGGAACTAAAGATGTGACCTTATGACCTCAGGAAAGGGTCTCTGAGAGGGTGAGTAAAATTAATGTGCTTCTGGTTTTCGTCTTTCTGATTTAGATCAAATTCAGAGAGTATTAGCTCTTACACTGAACCTAGAACAGGAAACCAACAAAACATGTTTAAGTAGATTTTAAAATGCTCATTGCCTGTCTCTTGCAAGTGAACTTAATGCTGAACGACACACCAAAAGAGAGATGGCTTTCATACCAAATACTCTGCTTGCCCTTCTTTTATATTCCAACAGCAAACTTCCCTCAGATGTGGCGCAAGGTCAAAAACTAGGCTGCCTTCACACTTGAGGTACTTGAAGAGAGAGACATACAGTGGTGCCATACTGAGAGGAGAAACAGTGTCCTCTAGGGTGTGGACTTCCTCAGTATTTTCAGGGGACAGCTTCTTTGGAGAGGAATTTTGCAGACATAAGTTTTGCCTAGTCTTCTAAAACTGCAAAAGACTTATAAGTGGGAGTACTCAGACTCAATCTAGTAGTTATACCTGGGGAGGGGTAAAAAAAAAAAAAGGGGAACAGATGTACAGATGTTATGTTTCTATGTTTCACTGAAGAGAAAACTGGTAGTTACATGTGGATTAAAGACCACTGCAAAATTTGTGAGGTAAAGGCTTGATTGCATATAGAGGCTGTAATTAGCTTATAGCAGAAGGTGGAACATGCAGGGAAATGGCCAGGGTCAGGACCAAGGACAGGCTTTCTGAAACAAAACAAAGTTATTCTAGGCAAACGATGTGCAGAGTGCTGTAACTCTGTTGCAGACTTGAACATGGCATTGAAGCAAAATTTTTGGCGTTTTCCCAGAGGAGCCCCAAAAGATATAGAAGGTAAGAAAAAAGTCATGCTTTCTGAAATGAAAAATGCTATCTATTCACATTCAGATAAAAAGATTAATCTGATCACAAGCCACTCTAAAGTATTATGATGAAGTATACTCATGACTGTAGCTGGATAGTACTATGGGGAAATCTGTGTTAGGGTGCAAAGGTGAAGTACTGCCCCAATTTTTTCTTCTGAAAGTCTTGCTACAATATTACAAAAGTATAACTTTAAACAGAGCAACAAATGTCCTCTGAAAACTGCTGGCATGTAGCCATGCTTTGGTCATGCAGAGGGCTGCATACTTTTGCCAGTTCTAATTGGCAGGAAATTTTCTACCTGATGTGATCCACTGGCTTCATGCACAACCTCCTCTGACATCTCTAGAGAGCAGCAAATTGTGGCCCTTGGACTCTGACCTCAACTGTGGTACAGCACATAGATACCAGTATGATGCAAACAACCAGCATCAACAGCAGAGAACACACACATGGCCAAGCATGGAGGAATGTTCTGTAAAACTATGCCTAGGATTAGACTGACTGAAATACTTCTCCTTTTAAAGTGCTCAGAGTGCCAAAAAGCTATTGTATAGCTGAGTAGGTGAGAAAATCAATTAAAATGTGCAAAGAGCTAGTGTGGAACACACCTGGAAATAGTTTGTGGTGTCACACTCTTCAGCAGTATTTCACTGATACAGGATAAACAATAATGATATTTATCATCACAATTATAACATTCCCCACAGCTTCACCACACCTTTACAGCTGGTTTCTTACCTTTTGGTGCTGTAATAAGATCAGTTTTATCCATCAACCAGCCTTAGTCCACCAGTCTATCCTAAAATGAGTTAAAACCTGTGAGACAGGTGCTAATGACAGTGTGACTACTATCAAGGGGAATGACTGCTACTACCCTCAAGGGGCTGCTTGACCTTGAGAATACAGTCCTCTGAATCTCCTATTCAGAAAGTGCTCATACTTAACTTTGTAGAAGTTTAATAGCTTTGAAACTGTTTAGCAATTGGCAATACCTCTGCTTCAGAAGATCTAGATGTGAAAAGAAAGAAGTACTTTTGCAAGGATTTTCTTCCTTTGTCTTGTTCTGAACAGAAAGAATGAGTCTTAAAAAAAATTTCCTTGGATGTAAGTTATTATCCTCTTAAAATGGAAAAGTTACAGGAAAATAAGATAGA
Source organism: Ardeotis arabs (assembly GCA_011801015.1). Classification (NCBI taxonomy): domain Eukaryota; kingdom Metazoa; phylum Chordata; class Aves; order Otidiformes; family Otididae; genus Ardeotis; species Ardeotis arabs. The sequence goes on from JAAGAY010138738.1 coordinate 9,966, forward strand.
AATTTCATATTTAACCTTATTCTTCTCCTCTGTCTCTCTTTTGGAGAGCATTTTTAGAGCATCTCCAAATACTTCCTACCACAGTATTCTTTCTAATGCTGAAAAAGGAGTGGGTGTTTTTTGGCCCAGACTATATTTTGGGATTTTCCACAGCAAGGTTTATTAAAGGATTGTATCAGTGGGACACCAAGCAGCATTTCATCATAGCCCTCCCAAGTTCTCTCAAGTGAAGCGGTGTCAGGCTTTAAGCATTTAACACTGGTATGGACTGTGAACCACCAGAGTACTGCTCCAACCACTGCTATGTCTCAGAAACATTCCTATGACCTGAAGCATAAGCTTATCTGAAAAAAAAAAGTTTTTATTTATCTATATACACCCACTCAAATAAATCAACTAAGAACACATGTGTATGCATAGACATAGGTGTGTATACACCAACTAGCTTCCAACTAGCAAGGTGGGAAGTCTGGATATGGAAGAGATGAAGTTTCCTGCAGGGTTTCTTTTGTTATCTGGCAAAGAGGAGGAGAATTACAATTACCCAGGCCAGACCTGTGTTGGATGTAGGGCTGTATTGGGTGTAAACAGTAAGGTGTTAGCAGTGGGAGGCAGCAGGGGTGGCCCCTGTGAGAGCAGCCTATGGGGGCTGCCCCATGCTCAACACAGCTGGTTGCAGCCGGCTCCAACTGCCCCAGTGCAGGGCACAGCTGAGCTCCTCAGCCATGGGCAAGTGCCCAGGGAAAACAGAAAATGCCACATAGGCAGAGGAGGCGGGAACAAAAGACTGAGAAACAGCAGATTATAACCAAGGTCAGCACAGTAGTAGGTGATCCATGAGAGAGCAGTCACTTCCCCAAAGGGACTGCAGCCCATGCAGAACCCATGCCAGAGCATATGAAAAGAGTAAAAAGGCAGAAGCAGCAGAAACTGCAATGTACTGACCATGACCTCCTGAACTGCTCATTGCCTCACTGAAGTTACCTGTGGCACTTATAAGGGGGAAGGAGAGGTGTCCAGAGTGAAGTTGAGTGTGGAAAAGCAGAGGAAAGGTAGTTTTTAACCAGTGTTTTAAATGTTTGGGGCTTTTTGTTTGTTTCCCCAATACGTTAATCAGTAATTAAATATTTATGCTAATTGGCAATAAAGTTAAAATTCCCACATCAAGTCTGTCTTGGCTGTGACAATAGTGACTGAAGTGACTGAAGAAAGAAGTAGTTGACACATTTCTTGCCATATCTGAAGTGATCCTATCTGAAAAGTAATAGCAGAAAGGGCATTCTGTGTAATTCACATGGAAACATAGAAAATACTCACCCAAATTTGATTGACCACTTTAATTCATGCCAGAGGTTCAAGAGTAAAATTTAAGAACCTGGACTGCCAAAATGGTAAGTCAGAACATAGCAGGGATCAGATACAGATCTAATAGTGATGACTGGTTGCCACTGGCAGCTCTTGTATGAGAGGGAAGTGTTCTTTTGGTATTTCAAGTTAAAGTACAAGAGAAGAGAAAAAAGTCATTCAGCATAAGATTTATGCTAAAAGAATTTTTAAAAAAAATCTTAGTTCTTTAAGATACATATCTCTATACCTCTCTGCGGTATGTCAAACACTTGTAATTGCATATACAGAGGTGTCTGCTACTGTCTCTCTGTACCATCTGCTCTTGTCTTACAAAGATCCAGAATCTCCCAAAACTAATTACCATGTTGAACAAACTAAATTTGGTTAACTCTGGCTGATTCCACAACAGCCTGCTTTCTGGAGTTTAATACCAGTTTAATTTCAGAGGAGGATAGCATGCATACAGGAAAGTATAAGCACGATAGGTTTAAGTAAATTTTGACAAAAATATTCCACACTAAAAGAAAGCCATAGAAAATAAAAGAATGAATTACACTGATCTATGTTTCAGAAGCCTGGGCAACTGACTGAATAAAAAGTCTTTGTAGTGGGTCTGTCTAGATATTATTATAGCCAGTTCTCTCTTACACGCTGTACTTTTAGGGCACAAAGATGACAAAAGGCTTTCAATCTCAAAAGTCATAGAATCATAGAATCATAGAGTTGGAAGGGACCTTCAAAGGTCATCTAGTCCAAACCCCCTGCTAGGAGCAGAGACATCCCCGACTAGATCAGGTTGCTCAGAGCCTCATCCAGCCTAGCCTTGAACATTTCCAGGGATTGGGCATCCACCACCTCACTGTTCCAGTGTTCTACAACTCGCATTGTAAAAAATTTTTTCCTAATATCCAATCTAAATCTACCTCCCTCTATTTTAAAACCATTACCCCTCGTCCTATCACAACAGGCCCTACTGAACAGTCTCTCCCCATCTTTCCTGTAAGCCCCCTTGAGGTACTGGAAGACCGCTATCAGGTCTCCCTGGAGCCTCCTCTTCTCCAGGCTGAACAGCCCCAACTCTCTCCGCCTGTCCTCATAGGAAAGGTGCTCCAGCCCTCTTATCATCTTCATGGCCCTCCTCTGGACCTTCTCCAGCTGGTCCATGTCCTTCTTATGTTGGGGACATAAGAACTGGACACAGTACTCCAGGTGGGGTCTCACCAGGGCAGAGTAGAGGGGGAAAATCACCTCCCTTGACCTGCTGGCCACGCTCCTCTTGATGCAGCCCAGGATGTGGTTGGCCCTGTGGGCTCCAAGAGTGCATTGCTGGCTCATGTTGAGCTTCTCGTCCACCAGCACTCCCAAGTCCTTCTCCTCAGGGCTGCTCTCCATCCATTCTCCGCCCAGCCTGTACTTGTGCCTGGGATTGCCACGTGCAAGGTGCAAGACCCAGGTGCAAGACCTTGCACTTGGCCTGGTTGAACTGCATGAGGTTGGCATGGGCCCACCTCTCCAGCCTGTCCAGGTCCCTCTGGATGGCATCCCTCCCTTCCAGCATGTCAACGGCACCACACAGCTTGGTGTCATCGGTGAACGTGCTGAGGGTGCACTCTATCCCACTGTCCATGTCGCCGACAAAGATGTTGAACAGGGCTGGGCCCAACATGGACCCCTGAGGGACGCCACTCGTGATGGGTCTCCACTTGGACACTGAGCTGTTGACCACCACTCTCTGAGTGCGGCCATCCAGCCAACTCCTTATCCACCGAGTGGTCCATCCATCAAACTCATGCCTCTCTAGTTTAGAGAGAAGGATGTTGTGCAGGACAGTGTCAAAAGCTTTGCACAAGTCCAGGTAGATGATATCCGTTGCAGTCATGTTCTACTGGAATATAAATTAGGATAGTTAATTTCTTAAATAGAAAACTTGCTAACTAGGAAAGGTAGAACACAAAGAGGAAATGCTTATACAGAATCTCTCCTTCTTGCCCATTGTGTACTTACGACGGGTCTTATTTCCAGTCATGGAGCTGTTTAACTCAGTGGCTTTTCCAATTGCAGCAAACACTGCACATTCCCCTCTGGCCTCCATCTACTACTGTTGAGTCACAATGGACCAATACCTGTCTATCTGACCCCTGCTTTCTTATGATTCTGTTGTACTGAAAATTGTAATTGTGAATCAATGTAGTATTAGCTGATGCTTCACTCCAATTCATGTAAGTTGCAGGTTTGAACTCAGTGCTGATATGCAGAATAGGATAAGATGAAGATTACGTTCTCTCACATTCAAAATTTCTAATTATGCCCACTTTGTAAATCTAGACAGAAAAAAATAAAACCTGGTAAACTTGTCAAATTGTCACTAAAATTGGATAAGGACTGACGTTACATGACAAATGAATCCCAGAAATAAAAGGAGCATGCAGCTCAAGGCAAAATAATCAGACAGCTGATGTCCATTGAATCTTCAGTATGACTGTCTGGTTTCAATGTCAACACAAAGTTCTTTCTAGAGTATTTCATCAGACACACTAAAATTGTTTGAAGTGGCTCAGACAGAATTGGAATGTGGGAATGCTTACCTGCTTGCTGGTGACTAATGGCTAATATGGAAAAAATCCATATTCTCATCTGAAGGTCTAATGATGGATGCTTGGGGTTAGTTTTCATTATCATGCTCAGAACCACACCTGCAATGCTTCACTGTAAAAGATCTGTGTGATTAAGCTTTGAATTCAAAAACCCCAAATCTTCAGTTTCCTATTACAAGAGTGAATGTTATACTACAAAACTGATTTTAGCTTCATCCGAGTCCTTCGGTGTGTTTGTTAACTAAACTAATTACCAATTACTATAAAAACTAATTACTAATTACTATAAAACTACTAACCTAATTACTAATTATAAACTACATTTATAATACCGTCAAACCAGATTATAATACAGGGAAGGATGAAAAACACTGTACATACTATACTTGCATTTATTTTCCAAGATTGAGTGTTGGAGTATCTATTCTTATCAAACTTATATTTTTGTAGTTATCAAGTCATTCTTATTCATGGTTAGTGCAGAATTTCAGTCTTCACAGTATTTATACTAAGTTGGATGAACACAGTCTACCATTTCAAATGATTCATGATTCGGGCAGTGCTGTATTTCTTCAGGTCAGGCTAAGTAACATAAAAGTGTTTTCACTAAAAGTAATCATGCTTTCAATTAGTTCAAAGTAACATTTATGCAATAAACAAATAAAGCTTAACAATCTTTTTAACCTATAACACTAGTGACGTGGAATGAAAATCTGGTCAACAGACAGCTGCCTGAACTTCTTTCAGGTACTGAGATTTCTAGAACAGTAATAATGCTGATGATGTTCAGACTAGATTGTTCAGTCAATACCTGGATCACAGACATTTCCAAGAGACACCTTCTGATTAGATAATCTTTTACTGCAACTTCATAGCTAAGATGTTTATCCTCAGTTATTTACTTGCAGTTTTACTGTTTTCAACCACTTCACCACTAAATAGGTACATTGATTAAAAAAAATTTATAGTGGACTATTTTATTAATCTATGTAACGCTTGATAAAATAATGATCAACGTAAACAATCAAAATTCCTTGCACTCCTGTATTACGGGGCGGATGAACTGCAGATACTGTAACTTGCATCATAGATTTGCACGTGTAGTGCGTCAGTTGACCCTGATGCTGCCACCACTATAACCTCTTTAAATGTACCCCAGCCAGAGTCCTCAGAATATTTCTTTGTTTCATATACACAGTTGCTATTACACCTTATGTAGGCTAATTTGTCCTACCCTTACAGCTGTGCAATTCTATGGTTTCCCTACAATGGCACTATTATATAATTTTATTTTCTTAAGAGTATTTCTATAATATTTTACTGTTACTAGTCTTTCACAGTGGCTTGTTTGTTTGCTTTTTATTTTTTCTTTTTTCTCTATGTTAAGTCCTCAGATTTCTTGGTATTAGAAATAAAACATCAAGACTGGAAAAAATATGGCCTTTTTGTGCATGGTAAACAAAACTCACATGGAACCACAAGAAATATTCTATCTTGTTTATCAGGGATAGTCCTGTGTAGAATGGGGTAGGGGGGGGAAAGGAAGAGTCTAGGTATAAATTGGACAGAGATACTATTTGCTCTTAAAAAAAAAAAAAAAGTAATAAAAAAGAGGATCATTCTATCATTCTGTCTTGTAAAGAATTAAAATCCTTAGTCTAAACCAGGACATATTAAGTGTATCCTAAGCATGTCACAATTAGATAGCTGTTGTGGTTTAACTCCATTCAGCAATTCCTCCTGCAGGTGATAGATGAGCCAACAAGGAGGGGTGCCATGCTCGACCTTGTGCTCACCAACAGGGAGGGGCTGGTGGGGGATGTGAAACTGAAGGACAGCCTTGGCTGCAGCGACCACGACGCGGTGGAGTTCAAGATCCATGGGACAGCGAGGAAACTCCATGGCAAGCTCTCAGCCCTAGACTTCAAGAAGGCGGACTTTGGCCTCTTCAGGGACCTGATGGGCAAAGTGCCATGGGAGGTGGCCCTGGAGGGAAGAGGGGCCCAGGAAAGTTGGTCCACGTTCAAGGAGCACCTCCTCCAAGCTCAGCAGAGGTGCATCCCAATGAAGAACAAGTCGGGCAAAGAGTCCAGGAGGTGGGCGTGGATGAGCAAGGAGCTCCTGGACCAACTGAAAGTAAAGAAGGAAGCCTAGAGAGGGTGGAAACGGAGGCAGGTAGCCTGGGAGGACTACAAAGAGGCTGCGCGGGTGGCCAGGGATCAGGTGAGGAAGGCTAAAGCCCACACGGAATTGAACCTGGCCAGGGATATAAAAAGCAACAAGAAAAGCTTCTATAGGTATGTAGGAGACAGAAGAAAGTCCAAGGAGAATGTAGGCCCCCTCCGGAAGGAAACCAATGTCCTGGTTACTCGGGACATGGAGAAGGCTGAGGTGCTCAATGACTTTTTTGCCTCAGTCTTCACTAATAAGGGCTCTTGTCTCACCACCCAAGCTGTGGAAGGCACAGGCAGGGACTGCGAGGACGAAGAACTGCCCACTGTACTCGAAGAGCAGGTTCGGGATCATCTGAGGAACCTGAAGGTGCACAAGTCCATGGGGCCTGATGAGATCCATCCGTGGGTCCTGAGGGAACTGGCAGATGAAGTTGCCAAGCCACTGGCCATCATATTTGAGAAATCATGGCAGTCTGGTGAGGTCCCCGATGACTGGAAGAACATAACCCCCATTTTTAAAAAAGGGAATAAGGAGGACCCGGGCAACTACAGGCCGGTCAGCCTCACCTCTGTGCCTGGCAAGGTGATGGAGCAGATTCTCCTGGAAACCATGCTAAGGCACATGGAGAGCAAGGAGGTGGTTGGTGACAGCCAACACAGCTTCGCCAAGGGCAGATTGTGCCTGACCAATTTGGTGGCCTTTTATGACGGGGTGACAGCATCGGTGGACCAGGGACGAGCAACGGATGTCATCTACCTGGACTTGTGCAAAGCTTTTGACGCTGTCCCGCATGACATCCTTCTCTCTAAACTAGAGAGGCATGGGTTTGATGGATGGACCACTCGGTGGATAAGGAGTTGGCTGGATGGCCACACTCAGAGAGTGGTGGTCAACAGCTCGATGTCCAAGTGGAGACCCATCATGAGTGGCGTCCCTCAGGGGTCCATGTTGGGCCCGGCCCTGTTCATCATCTTTGTCAGCAACATGGACAGTGGGATAGAGTGCACCCTCAGCAAGTTCGCCAATGACACCAAGCTGTGTGGTGCCGTCGACACGCTGGAGGGGAGGAATGCCATCCAGAGGGACCTGGACAGGCTGGAGAGGTGAGCCCATGCCAACCTCATGCAGTTCAACCAGGCCAAGTGCAAGGTCCTGCACCTGGGTCATGGCAATCCCAGGCACAAATACAGGCTGGGCGGACAATGGATGGAGAGCAGCCCTGAGGAGAAGGACTTGGGAGTGCTGATGGATGAGAAGCTCAACATGAGCCAGCAATGCGCCCTTGCAGCCCAGAAGGCCAACCGCATCCTGGGCTGCATCAAGAGGAGCGTGGCCAGCAGGTCGAGGGAGGTGATTTTCCCCCTCTACTCTGCCCTGGTGAGA
>JAAGAY010138739.1:0-16553 GCA_011801015.1 Ardeotis arabs
GTGACAGTCTGGATCCTCCTACCAATCTCATGTGCTTCTGCTGCTGATGTCTGTTCTAGTCTCCCTGCCACCTTGTACAGACAGTGCTTGTGCCTTTGCTGTTCATGTGGCCTCTGCAACCTCCAGCAACAACATCAATTTCAGACTTGTGGTGACAGAAGAAGAAGCAAAATCTTCTTATCCTAAAATTGAATAATAAATATGTGAACTGAGAATCACTGTGATGAGCTTACTCCACTGGCAGTGGTCAGAAATGATAGAAGAAAAGAAACATTTTGTGTTAATAACATAAAAGTTCGTTTCAATAATTTGTTTTTTTTTTTTGCTCTTAATAGCAATAAAAGAACAGGAGTATTCTTATAAGACAAGCAAAAAGCACGTATCAGAAACTAGGGGAATGCAGAGTAATTTTCTTTAAACTAGCCAATCAAACCAGAAAACAAATACTCCCTGCCTTGAAAAATGAGATAAACAGTTGTGCTGTAGATTTTGTGTGACAAGATTTTAAAGAGTTATGTGTTAATCCACACCGAAAATTTCAATAACTGGTTCTCACTATTTTTAGGAATTTATTTGTATGGCACAACTGGAAATAAAAGCATATTGCTCAGTATGCATGCAAATATCATTCTAGTCTTTCCACTTGGCAAATGTCTGCATGCTGCATATACAAAACCTGTTTGAGCACATAATGTGATATTTTGTGTGTTTGTTACTGGCCAGTGGTCCCTCGTGGACAGGATGTCAGATCTATTTATGTATTTCATTAGGCAGTGCCCTCTTAGCCTAGTGTTAGCTTGGAAAGGGGGTATACCCCTATGCTGCTGTTATAGAAGGAATATTTCTACAATATAAGCAAAAGATGCCCTGTGCTTCTGGAAATGAAGGTTGTGAGCCCTGTTCTCCAAGCCGCATGCATATAAGTAGCTGCTGACCATATATATATATATATATGTATTCAGCCACCAGCTTGTATGCACTGGAAAGCTTTTTCTGCTAAAGAATTTCTTTGTTCTGTTTTTATTTCTATAAAATTACTAATGTTCCAAGAAACTCATAAGCATACACAAACCTGAACCACTTCACCTACTCTCAGAGATATGACAAGCTTATTTTCAAGTGTACAGTTCTCCTATAGCTGCTGTACAAAAGATCATATTTATAAAGCCGATCTCTTATCTGAAGGAGTAGCTTCATTATTCTACTTCATTGCCTGATAGCCCCGACTCCGAGAGCTGTGTGAATGGTAACCACAAAGCTGTTCCATTATTTAACTCTAAGCTGCTCTCCATGACTCTCTCTGGGTGGATTTCATAATTTTCCTCCATGTAGGATTTTTTAGTTTGTTCATATTTGAAGAGAAAAATAAAGAGATATAGAGAATAAAAAACTTGGTAAGGCAAATTTTACCAGTCTTGGAGCCCCTGCAAAGCCATTCATTTGGCGCCCTTGATTATGGTAAAGGTGAAAGTTACCACTTTCATTCTTTTTTTCCTTAAAGGTGCTTTGTTTTGAGTGAGAGCAATGATAAAAGTCAACACTGGCTTTCAGATTTGAACTGTCCGGGCTGAAATTTTGACCATTTAATTTTATGTGAAAATATTTGAAGTTCTTGCTTTTCACGGTTGGGCAGACTGAAATGTTGACAGGATATTTACAACCAATGACTATTATTTTTTCAAACATTAATAGTATGCATTTCTGAGTAGTTTGTAGGGAAAAAGCATTTTAAATCTGACTCTTTCTGAGTTGAAAGTAAGACTTGAATCTAAGGTAAAAGTACATTCTCATAATGTGGAACTGTCTTTGAACAGATATATATTTTATTACATTAAGTACCGTCTTGTTTTTTCTGATCTATACTACTGCTACTATTTTACAGTTTTTAAAAATTAAAAACATTGCAAATTTAGATTTGGCATTTATAAATTAAAGCATCATAAATATTATCTGCCATCATTGCGACATTTGTGAAAGGAAGCTTCGCATATACATACTTAGGGTGTTGGGTTTTTTTAATCAGAAATAACTATTTTGCTTCAAGTTGTTGAATAACCTTAATGAAATTGTTTGTTTGATCTGATTTATGATATATATTAGTTGAGGATTCAAATCTGTATTTACTGGGGGAAGAAAGGGTTGATAACCTTCCATATTAGCAATTCATGATAGGCAGTGATAGGCTTTTCTCACCAGGACTGCCTGAGGCAGAATGGGTGCTCCATCGCTAGAGCAGTTCTGGCTGCAGGGCTCCCTTTTTGCTGGTTTACACCCTGGCTGTTTCTATGTTTAGTGGTGCAGTCCTTTACACATGCCTCTGAGCCAGTGACTAGGCTCAGAGCCTCAGCAAATGTTAAAATCCCCTTTCTGGAGAGATGGCAAATCTTCATTAGTAGGTTATTGTCCAATAATTGCTAAACACTTATTGCTTGAGTTGTAATTCAGACCTTTTTTTTTCCTATAACCTTAACGCAGAGGGTTAAAGATGTCACTATAACTCTTCAGCCCATGGTACCATTGCTTCCTAGACTTGGCAGCCAGGCTTGTGGAGGGCAGTAGTAGTCCAGTTTTTTATCTATAACAACAAAAATATTTCTCTACCTGGCAGAAGTTCAACAGCCTTCCTGCTGCTGTAGCCCAATGGGCAGGCGGTAAGTGTCACAAGGCAAAGTTCCATCATCTGCTGGCTCAAATCTCAGGGGAGCTATGGGATGATGAAAAATAAAAAGATGATTTTCACCCGTGATGGGACTACTGTGGAGCAAAGCCACGAAGACTTTTCCTGTTAGAGGCATCCATTCAGTCAGAAGACGACCGGGAGAGGAATAAGGAGCTGTGTGGCACAACTGCTGTGGAGAGTTTTCAGGCCAGAGTATCATAGGGGTGGACTCAGGGAATTGTAAACACAGACCTGTCATGATAATTCCCTTACATTTGACAGCCTTTAGGCATTATTGAAATAGTAATATAAAAGAATAATATTGATTGTGAACTATTTTTTCCCATATAGTTCCTACTGAAAACGTCTGCCTTTGGTTCTCCTCTTCATCTGTGAGATTTAAATTACAGTCTTGTCGGTGAATAATTATTTTGTGTGTTGTGAATCTCTTGGGGTATAAACAGATTTCTTTTGCATGTTTGCTAAGTGAACTGAATTGAGGTGAAAACTGCCTCTCTAAAAGTTGTTTTACGGTGCTTGGAAAATGCTATTGAGGCTTTGAAAGATTTTGTTTTTAATATAGCAAAGATTCACATGTTATCTTTAAGCAAGTGATAGTCCTTTTTTTTCTCCACTGAACTGCATATATGCTTAAAATTAAGTAAGTGCTTAGGTCTTTCAGGAATGGTAGGGGTGAGGTGACAGGACATTTTAATCTATTTCAACTGACTACAAACCATCTGAGAAATCATGCTTTCTAAAGACGACAATTTTAAAAATACCTTCTGTATTTGAAAATAATTTAATTTTATAACTCAAAGTATTTTTTCTGAATGCCTCGGCATATATAAAAGATTATTTTAATTCTCTAGCCTTCATTCCCTGTAACTCAATTTTGATGTAGTTTGGGGTTTTTTTCCTTTCTTTTTTTTTTAATGGTGACATTGGTTTAAACGCCACCATGTACACAGCTTGCTGTAGCTGATGAGAATTCAATGAACAGGAATGTCTTCTATTATTAGTACCCCAAAATCAAAAGGTTTTTATTTACCTTGTATCCAGGTGTCAGTAGCATGAGGAATGGCTGAGAACCCATATCTTTCCCCAGATGTGTGCGTAAAGGCCTGTACAGTGTTGCTTTTAAGTTTCAAATCGGCTTTAGGACATATATTAAGGAAGCTCGTAGTAACTTGCGGTTTTTTTGAAGGAATTAATTTCTCCAAGTTAGTGGAATACTCCTAAACTAGCGTGTGGCTATGTTGAAGCAGGTTATGCTGAAAGGTGCTTGCTGGCTGCCAAAGGCAGTCACAGACCTTGTGAAAAGCAGTGAGCGTGCCAAGTGCTCTTTTAGACTCATCAGAAGAGTTTAGTGCTCCTGGGAGAGTCTCCAGGAGCAGGGCTTAGTGGCAAGCTGTGTTTGGGCTTTTGGATTATAGCAAAAGTTTAATAAAAACTTTTAATGCTCAATTTAAAACACTCCTGGTCTGGGGATGTAACATTTGGTAAGTGTGTTATAATTGTCACAAAGGACATGATCCAGCACATGGTTAAGTCAAGGGGGCAATTTTACTGACTTCAATAGGTGTTGGATGAAGCCCAGATTTATGAGTTAACGTTAATCTGTGTTTCAGTGAGTAAAAGTTGAAACTTTGTAGCTGCTTTAAAAAAAAAAATAATCTTGGAAGGACTTGTTTAATAATCTTCAAATTAGCTTGGAGTTGTTTCTATTATGTTTATGATGATAATGTTAAAGCGGCCTTAGACTGTCTGTGCGATATGATATTTGATGCTGGCTTGGAAAATTAATTTTGCTGTAAACTAAGCAGATATATATTATGAAAGAACTGTTGAAAAGGTCAGAGGAAGTTGAAAGGTTGTTAGGATGCATGTTAAAAATTCACTAGAAAAACGTTGGCTTCATTAATATTATTTATATGAAAATTAATAAAGTCTATGAATTTAAACAGTAGCTCTATAGAATAAAACTGATAAAATTGCTTTTCAATGACCATACCAATATTATATTACTATCTGACATAGTGGTTAAAAAAACAAAACAAAACAAAACTTGTATGCTGCTGTCTTCTTTCCTGCTGCTACACCTCTTTATTCCTATATCCAAGGCAACACTCATCATTGCTTATTACTCTGGAATTAGAACTCTTCACACAGTAACCCAACAGTGTTTCATTAGGTCGTACATCTTTTTTTGTGCTGAGAGATTTTAAGGACTAACTAGATGCAAAATCTCAGATAGCTATGCGTTTCTTATATACATCTTCTGAGCTTTCTAAAATGAAAAGAAAAAGTATCCACTGCTGAATACTTCTAGAAAGCATTGTGGTTATTCCCTTAGACTGCTCTCTAATTAAAGAACTAAATTAGAGCTGGAAAATGAGTTTCTTTCCAAGGATGCATCCTCATCTCTTTCCTGTGATATGTTTCTGTAAGTACAGTGTTCTCCTGTACATTCTGCAATATTTGCATTGGTTTTGCAACAAGAAGCGTTGTAATGAGAGCCTCTGCTCCAGCCAACTTCCATTTCCAAATACAGTTTCTCTTCCAGAAGTGGGGAATTGTAGGAATCCCCCGATCAAAAGAAATTATACAACTTCATTAGTTTGTCACTTGAAGAGAGGAACTTTCATTTTCTGATCACTTGTTACACATTCTAGTGACAGATCTGAATTGTAGTTTAAAATAAAATTTTTATTGGGTGCTAATGAATTATTTATTTATTTTTTAAAAATGTAGTCATCTGCAATCAAATTTTTTTCCTTCAGTTTCTATATTTGGAATCTGCTGATAGTTACTGGAAGCTGTTTGGGGATTGGAATACTCAGCACTATTGTATTGTGATCAATAATTAAATTTAGTGCTGACATGCATCTAGTTTATGCAGCAGCCTCTGACAATCCATCTTGCAAAATTAATCCTTTCCAATTTATTTAATAGGAGACTTGTACAATAAAATAATTCAGATGAGTACCGATGCAGGATTATTTCTGGTCAATATTACTTTATTATAAATTGGGTCCACATACTCATTAGTAAATTAACTGTCAAACTTGAAAACAGCTTTTTTTTGTTTAAAGGTAATTATTGGTACTGAAGACAAGAAGGCACTTAACCTTGCTGTGCAGTTGTCCTTACCACAGTGTTTTTATTCCAGGCTATAACTACCCATCAAAGCTGCAGAGAGAAAATAATTAGAGATATTAAATGGATGGAATATTAACTATTAAAAAGCCATGTTCATTCAAAACTGTTAGGGTCTTTTGGATTCTTTGTCAATAAGGTGTTTCATTCTTTGGGATTTGGTTTTTTTTTTTCCCGTAAACATTAAAAAATATGGCTGAATCTATGAAAAAGGAAACCCAAATAAAAAATGACTGAAAACTCTGAAAAAAAGAAATCAAAATTATTAGTTTAAGTAAAAAAAAAAGTTGTGTGTACTTTAAAGGAAATAAGATATTTATAATCAAAAGTTTAAAGAAATAAAAAGTCACTAAAATCTTTGTTTGGTTTTTTCTAAGTGAAAATATACTCTTCAAAGAATTTAACTTAAAACAATTACCTGCTCCCATTCACTGCTATCTCAGTTCAATAGCTTACTCTGTTTATTTCTGCTTAAGATGTCTGATTATGCCCAGTAGAGCATTTGAAAAAGCTCCTCCGTTCTAAGGATTTGTGCTAAACAGGGTTTAGGATTTGAGAGTTCTGGTTTCAGTGTTGATGAATGAGAGCCATTTGAATTTTTATAATTATTCCCTAAATCCATTTTGAATCTGCAGGAATTTCCAGAGTCAAATGGAAGAGAACAGGTAGAACAGCAATTTTATTCTACTTTAATTATTTACTTTAAGCGAAGAGCATCAGAACTTACTTCAGGGCTGTGTGAGCTCTGGAATTTCTGAGACCTGGTCTGTGTTTCAGGGCTGGTCATGAGCTCCCACCACCACGCACCGTGCAGCTAGGGCTGGCAATTCTCTCTCTTTGGAGCCTTGGGAACCGACTGACATCTTGGCTCCTCCTGCAACTTTGTCCTCATCTGTGTTCTAAGGGGCTTTTTCTTCTCTGCCTGGCCACCTTTTCCCACCATACAAATAGGAAACTAAATTCCTCTGAAATCTCTGTCTCTAAATTAAATTTGATGATAATCAGTGAACAAGTTTTGAAGAGTTACTGGTGGGAAAGACAGACTCACTGGTATTGCTTAAAATATAATTCCAAGGAATAAACCCCTTAATTTCCTGTGCATTTTGGAGAGTGGCCACGCTGCATGGTATACAATGAGCAGCAATAAAGTTACATTTGTTCAAATTTACTATATTTCTGTTTACACTGGAAGATACCTGTCAAAGCTGAGAGAGAGGATATAAGGGGAAAAAACCCCACATATAAAATATTCTGCCAATATTTGCCAAGAGCCTAGGAAAGTAAAAATTATGTTTAGATGCTGAGTTAAATAGGTGGTAAAACATCTAAGATGTCATTTTTATCAGATATATTTTATAATATATCATATTATGCAACAACTACTTACTAGATTTAAAGGAAATTAAGATAATCTACAGACTATTGGATTAAAAAAAAAACCCAAACACTTCAGATTAAATTCATGCTTCAATTTATCCACAGTAACATGCTGGAAAATACTGTATGAGATGTATCTTTCATTCTTAAATACAGTTTCTGACCGAAGGCAGCATTCACTTGTTCTTAACTTGCCAGTTTTATAATTTTCTGAAAAAATAACCACGAAATCACAAAAACCCTTTTAACTTCAACAGGGCTTTGAAAAGAAACTACGGTTTTATTTATTTATTTATTTATTTTCTCCTGTATTAATTCCAGCTAAAACAGATTGATGGAGAGTTAGCCAGTAAAGGAATGAGGGTGGGCAGACTTAGCTGCTGTGCTGGACCAGTTGGCCACAGTGCACAGTGATAGGTGTACAAAAGAGAGTGCAAGATGAATGTGTACAAGCATGGAGGGGCATTCAGTTAGTGCAGGAAAACAAAGCTAATATCAAAGCTAAAGAAGGACGTACAAAAGTGGGTCACTGCGCTACTGTTCTTACTCCTTCTGTTCTTGTACATGCAAAAAGAAGCAAGATGGTATATATGCAGATGACTGTGAAGGGCGAGTGTAAAGGTTAATGTATATAGTTCTGCCCTGGATTTCACAACAGGCTCTGCAATCACACAGCCTGCAAAGATAAAAACAAGGTTTTCTGCCAACCAAGCCTAAAAGCAAATAGGAATCTCTATGTTCTTTGTGGCCTCTGTGGTTCTGATACATAAAGTACACAATGGTTTGAGGTAAATATAACAACAGCTTTCATTTTTTGAGAAGTGAAAAGGCCTTCTATTTGGATTTTCTTTAGGAGTATTGGGTGGTTCTTGCAATCACTAAATTACTGTCTGTTGTATAAGCCTGTCTAATATTCAGGTAACATACTCTGCCATTTTAGTGTAAATATTTTGCCTTGTGCTAAATGCAGTGACCATTTTGGACATTATGGATTATTTTTGTTTGCTGATTTGTGTACAGTGGTTAGCTTTTCTAAAATGTCTGGAAGCGTGTAATCATGACATGCCTCTGCTTTGTCATCTTGTGCGTGATCTTTGTCAACTTTGTCAATACTGTGTGTGGACAGAGATGTGTGTTATAACCATTTCTGTACTCTGCCACAGTAAAGCCTGAAAACAAACTAAGTCAGAATGCAGCTTTCTAGTAACAAGTCATAGAAATAAAATAAGGTCTACTACTAAAGCCATAAAGATGCCACAATGTGACTGTAAGATATCCCTTAAGATAAGTCATTTCAAAGGGGAAAAATGATGGACGTGAGTTCCGTGAAACTGCTTCCAGTGAAATCAATCAGTGCAGGAGAGGGCCCTGAGTGATGTATAGACGCTTCCTTTTATTGAGCTAAATAATTTCCTAATAAGGGTTGAATAAATGCTGTTGTTAACCATGAGAAATGTGTTGATTAAGCACAAGAATAAGAACACAGTGATTTGCAACACTAATAGTCATTTGGAACTGGACTGTTGCAAATACTTTGTTAATATGCTATATATAAAATGCTGTAAGTTGTTGTGTCCAATTGAATTTCTTTTGGAAATTAAAAAAAAATTATATTGGAAACAGTTTATGTCAATTAATATGGACTTACTGAATATCTATTCAATCCTTTCTCTTACCTACATTTTCCGTTGCAATCAATAGAACAAAAGTATACCTCGACTCATTAGGTAGTTGGCTGTTTACTCTTTTCAGAGAGTTACAATACAGACTACTCTGACTTACAGGGCCATATATTATTTACAAGTTTATATGGCAGACTATATTGAAAGACTGTAAAACTATTTTCAGAAAGTTAAGAGTGAGCATAAGAAATATATCTTAATTGGAATCAGCTATTTTATTTTGCATGTATATTTTTAAAACTGCCATTCAGAGTTTTTTAAATAAAAAGTATTTTAGTTTTGAACCAAAGTATTTGAGACTAAATTTTTTCTCACCTTAGTTGTGAAGCTAATTTAAAAATATTATTAGTGGTGAATGTGATTTTAGTCAGGAAATCAAGATGTGAATTTTTGAACATGTTTCTCCAAAGGTGCACTTCTCAAATTATTACTGTGAAACTAATTTATTTCAGCCAAACACCCTTCCCACATATTGTTAACAGGAGTCTGCACTCCAACTCATTTAACAGCTTTTTAATTCAGTAGTTATTCCATTTTAATAGAGCCATTTCTTCATCATTCTGCATTTAGTGATAAATGGTGCCAGAACATATGATAAATTAAACCACAAAGAACTGTGTTAAAGTAATCTAAAGAGTTTAACTTGAAAGGAAGAAGCACCTAGTTTGCTCAGCATTGCCGCCTGAGAGTTCATATAGAGAAAAACACTTCCTCTCAAAGCTAAACGGTGAAATAAATTTGAAAGTAAAGTTTTAAACTATAGCTGCTTTCAGAAGTTTGTCCTGACAGAAGCAACCGGCCTGTATGATTGAATAATGCAGAATGGTCCCATCAGTCTGAAAAAACATCTCAAAAAGCTGTACGTTTCTGTCTTTGCTATATCATTTTAAAATTTAATAATTTAGATGATACTTATTTAAAAATCTGATATTAATGAAATCTCAGAAAGAAACCAAACACCTAGTTTATCAGAAGGTGTGCCCCAGGTGGACAGCAAAACCTACCCCAAAAGTTTTGTGAACTGCAAAGGTAAGTAATTTTTGTTTAACAGCTGACATTCAAGTACGTTTTGTTTTGGGTTTTTTTCAGGTCGGGGGGTGTGTGTGTGTTTTGGGGTTTTTGGTTGGTTGCTTTAGTTTTTGCAGAGATGATAGACTGTAACTGTCACTTATGCATATACAAGTGCTAGAGAACTACAGTGCTTTAATTCAGCAATATGCACCATTTTTTAAGATGAGCCTTCTTCCACGTGCCTCAGTACCTCGCACGCAGCTCCCTTTTGCTCTCTCTGTTTTACAGAAACACATACCAGCCGTCCATCTATAACTTCCTTGCAAATGAACTCACGCCTTTGGCTTCCTCCTTGCTTAATTAAGGACTCAAAAATTTCTGTGGAAAATAACCAGCAAAATGGTGTAGGAACTAACACATATATGCATAGCATGAGTCAGCTTTCTGCTTTTGGTATTTTTGTAACTAAACCTTCTTAATTCTGAGCCTTACTTGATATGGGGAAGGTAAATTTGATGGTAATGGAGTGCTTAGATAATTCATAATGAGGTATGAAACCCTTTTGAGTAGGTTTGAATCTGTCTATAGAGAACTATAGTAACCATAGTATAGAGAACTAAAGTAACCATTAAGTAGATCCACGTAAAATGTAATATCTTTGTGAGAGATCCCTTAAAATTGTTTTAAGTATTTTAAAAATTATTTTAAAACACATGGTTAAGCTTAACTGTGTGTGGTGTGCTTTTTTATTACTTAATATATGCTGTCTGGATAGCGTATTTTTAAACACTTCTTTTAAAACAAGATCTCTCTCCAAATAATTTGTTAGCAAAGTGAGTTTTTAACCAAAATGACTTAGGAAATTGAAGTATTTTGCAATCATGTGGGCAAACTGCTAGAAGATTGAAGAAGGCTCTTCAGTGGCCTGATGTTCAAAAAAGCAGTGAAAGTGTTTTGAAATTTTTAGGGAATTTCCTCTTTAAAACTTGGTGGGTTCTTTTGTTCAGTCGGTGGTTAAGAAAAATAGTCACTTGTGCTCTTCAGCATTGCACTGTGTCAAACCTGCCAGTTTGTCATTCGTTAGGAGTAAATAATTAGTGTGTTACTGTAATATTAATTAAGTATGTCCAACTGTAAGAACTCAAACTTCAGATGTTAAGTTGGAGCATATGAATTGTAAAGCTCAGGCTTAACGATCTCCAAACACATGATTTGGTGGGTGGTCCTGAGATGTGGTATTTAGCAGCAGTTAATTTCACCTGTACCAAATAATGGTTTTACTATAGTCAGTAACACAGCTTTAATTTGTATTTGAATGCCTATGTGTCTTAATATGGGTACAAAGGTCATTTTCCTTTTAAAAGGATTGTAAAAAGTATGTATTGTAGATGTTTTTCAGGCAGTGGTCTTCTGGGCTAAGAGTCCTCTTGTAAAGAGTGGCTGTAAAGGATGGGTACTTTCTTGTTGACCTGGCTCTTGCTCTAAAATGAAAATGTGTTTCTGAATTGTCAGACCTGTTTGCAAAATGCTCTGTGTGAATGGATCAAGCTCTCTGATTTTCAAATCCACCCACATTAAGTTCAGTCTCTGTATAATCCTGTCAGAAGTTGATGAGGTGCAATGTTAAACATGTGTTTGTATAATAGTTTTTTGATTTCTGAAATACCGTAGTAAAACAAAAGGAACTTCCTGGCATACATGAGAACATAAGAGCAGCTGTACTGTGTTAGCCCAAAGATCTACATACCTCAGTATCTTCCGGCAGACTCCAGTACTGGCCATGTGAGGATATTTAGGTATGGGGATACCACAAACATCAGCAGGAGGAAAGTGTGAAGTCCACATTAATGCCTAGCTGGCAATGTAGAAGGACACTCTGACTATTTGCATCTCAGAGGAAGCAAATAAGATGTCCAGTGCAACCAAACTGGCCAAAGAGAAAAGCAAGGTAACAGTACTGTCACACAAAGCAGTATATACAAGGGAAAATAATGAGAAAAAGCAGCAGTTTGTAAAACAGACCAAGTTTATTTAGGCTTGATATTTAGTTTTCAAGTGGCCTATAGGTTAGTTTCAGTTCAAATGCAATGTTTTATTTTAGAGAAAATGTGCTAGGAAGGAGGGGGTAGGGCATTGCCATAAGAGTCTCTGGAGGAAAGGACTGTGAAAACACAAAAATACAAAGTATTTCAGAAGTAGCTTTGGCTAAAACTGAGATGTTAAAAAGATTCATTATTGGGAGGGAGGAAACTTAGAGACTAAGATCCAATATTTGCCTTTAGAACATTTACCGATCTCCCTTAGGTTTATATTACTATGTGTTGGTAGTAATCAAAACATACTGTCCTCTATCTGATTAGTTATTTGTTGGTACTTTCTCTATAGGTTCTCTGTCCTAAATGCAGTAGCATTGGCATGACCTTGAGACTGTCCTGTTAGTTATGGGTGGGATACCTAGGAAAGTTTGGGTAAGGAAATTGAGGTTGTATTCTTAACCTCAAATCTGTTCTCCCCAAGGAATATGAATACAAGAGACTTGCAGTTTTTTTTTAACTTGTCAGTCCCTCAGCTGTACCTGTTCTAAGAACGAGGAGTTCCTAGTCTCTTATACTTCCATCCTGACACCTACCATCAGCAATTAAATTAATATAAAATGTAATTTATTCTGTGGTTTGTATTACATGGTGCATGGTAATATTGGTATCGTACACTTGTATTTTTGAATTGTGAGCTAGGAATTCAAGCATTTGTTCCACTTTAATTATTTTTTTTCTCTAAAGGGAACTAAGTGGCTTAAAACTTTTGGAAAGTTAGGAAAGTTTCTGACAGATTGAGGGCAAAAACACCCACACAGAGCTGCCAGAGTGCTTTAAATGGATGGTCACACCACAATATACTTTATTTCCTCCTTGTCCAACATTTCCTTTTGTGTACTGCTTATTACGATGTCTGGCCTTAGTAGGTTTTTCCACTAAGGGCAGCAGTGCAAGAAAACTCTGCCTAAATTCTTTTAGTGTCCAATTCTCCCCCTAGCTTAAGTTCATAACCCCTTGTACTTCTATTTAACACCAGCTCAGATAGCCTGCAGCATCTCTCCTTTCTGTTCCCTTCAGGATTGTGTGTACCTTAATAAAGTTTCCTCTTAATTGCCTTCACTTTCAAAAAAAAGCCACAAAATTTCCCTTAGCTTTATAAATAATCAAGCTTTCCACATGCCAGTCTTACCATGTAAAGTTGCTCTCCTCTGTGGTACGCTCAGGAACTCTAAACTACTCTTTCTTTACTGAGGTGATGACTTACTGGTGTTATCCCACACTGGCTGAATCGCTTGGTCGTTACGGAGTGCTTTCCTTGACTCACGTCTGCTGCTTATCCAATTCAAAATTTTTTTTGCCTTATCACCATGGTGAATCACTACAATATAACTAATAATGCATATAATGCTATAAAAGCTGGTACATTGTATTTTATCATCTTCCTATTGCATTCTGGAGATTAATTTTGATCTTGTTTCTCATCTCATGCTTCGTTATGTTATGATTTTTATGATTACTTTTGGAACTCACTTTTATGCGTTCAGACTCCTAGTTTGTCCTAAGACTTTCTGACCTATATTGCTTTTCACTTTTATAGTCAGCAAAAACTGTCTCACCTTTCTTCACATTTCTTCTGCTAGGTCATCAATACAGAAAGGAAAAAAAAAAAAAACAAAACAAAACCAACAAACCCGACAAAAAAAAAAAAAAACCAGCAGTGTAAATTCTAATGCTCACGGCATCATCCCACTTATCAACTCCCTACATCCCCACAAGTAACCTTTGTATCAGATATCCAAGCCAGTTCTCTAGCCACCTCTAGTGCTATATTTTCTTGACCTTTATAGGGCAGGCTTTTCTGCAATTCTGTATCAGAAGCATTCCTTAATTCCAATGTGTTTTGCCTGAAAGTTCTCTAGTCAACATTTTTGTTACTTTAACAAAAGAAAGAACTGTGTAATTTTCCGTTCTTAGTATTTGTTTCTAGAATCAGTTTAATTTTTTTCCTTGCTCTTTTCTCTGCACCTGCATCTTGCTATGGACTCGATGTAGTAGTCAGGTATGACAACAAATTTCATCTAGTTTTGCCGTGTACCTGCAAGATTTGCTGCTAATTATTGTTATTCCATGTCACAGTATC
The DNA here is from genome assembly GCA_011801015.1 of Ardeotis arabs. Taxonomy (NCBI): domain Eukaryota; kingdom Metazoa; phylum Chordata; class Aves; order Otidiformes; family Otididae; genus Ardeotis; species Ardeotis arabs. The sequence goes on from JAAGAY010138739.1 coordinate 14,065, forward strand.
AAGACAAAACTCTTCAACCTATGCTAATATGCCTTAAAGGCACACTTTGGAGGTTGAAAGTGCTTGTAATTTTAGTGCCTAACAGCACATCTAGATGGATTGTTACTACACATTCATTCCCCTGAGTGTCTTAACTTTTTAATCATAGTTATTATCCAACCTTACATTTTATGTCTCTTTGCAGCTTTTTGTCCTCACTTTCAGTATGAAGTTATTCACAGTGCTGTTTTGACACAGAGCAGTGTCTGGAGAATAGTGCTCCATATTTTGAAACATACCGATTACGTTCTGCAGGATTTTAATAGACAGATGTGCCAGGTACCACATGTATGTGATTTACTGAAAGATTGTCTAAGAATCAATTATGGTAACATCTCTATCTGGAGACAAATGGATCTGTCTAGATTTTTAAATTATGCTGTTCCAGGAAAAAATAATGTGCTATTATTGAGTTATCTGTATTTGCATGGTAAGTCTAGAAGGCGTGAAACGGAAAGTGTGTGGTACCAAAGTTGTTTCTGTGGGAACCGTCTGTATGTTTATACTGTATACTACTTCCAGTGTGTTTTGTGAATATGTCTTGATGAAAGTGGATAAATGGTACCTTCTAGTGTATAAACAAAACACATTGTGCACTACCTCTGTGGAATAATTGCTCAGATTTCTCTCCTTTCTTTTAATAAATAATTAAGGGTCTGACTTGCCATTTTCTCTGAATAGTTTCATGAAATCTTTATACAGAATGTTTGTGACTTTTCCAAATTGCTTATAGACATTCTAAATAGAGATTTTTACTCTATGCTTGTGACATGAACAGGAGATTTTTACTAAATCTTGTATAGTTTTGATGCCCTCTTCTGCTGCTCAGGTGTCATTTAAATAACCTTGCTAATTGAAGCAAGGTTATTTATGCAACAGATCACTGACACAACAGGAAAAAAAAAAACGTTGCACTGGACAAGTTTGAAAAACATGAAAAAAAAAGACCTGTTCTCTACTTCCTAAATTATTGTTGGATACAGTGGCACATTGCAAAAATGACATGCAATGGATGTCGTCTTTTAATAGCTTTCTTTGCTCATCAATTTTTCATAGTTAGGGTCCAGAGCATTAAAATTTGGACATGAGAAACTCCAGTCAAAAAGATTGCATTGAGATTCTCTTGGAGGAGGTTTTCCTCTAAAATAATACATTGATATTCAAACTATTCTTTGTTCATTTGCCTAATGAGGCTTTTGTTAGTTTCATGTGCTAAAGACAGTGGCTCTTCAACGGCTTATTAAAAAGGTCGGTCTGACTGACTCACACATTAATGACGGAGAGGAAAGTCTTCTTTAAAGGGATATGCCTGTGAAGCATAGACTAGACATCAAATCCTGGTGTTAAAACATTTCATGAAAAAAATAAAAACCTGTGTGAGATTCTCTGGTGGTGATGGCTACAGGCCTTTGAAAAAAATGTAGTCGAAGATCTGCAAGACTTGTGGGTTTTTTTTTTTCCTTGCCTAACCCCCCCCTCGCTGTCACAGCTTTTCTAAAGATTTTCCAAAAGAAGACACAGAAGAGGATTCGGTGGAAATGCATCAATAGGCTCAAAGTAGTAATCATAGTATCAAGAGCACCAACACACATTAAACTCAGATAAATGAGGAAGTGTGGGGGAAACTCAATACTCCCTAAATGGTGTGAAGGAGAACAATAGTGTAAAAAGTATGGCCAAACATTCTTTTTTTTCCCCTCTAATTTTTCTTTTCTTAAAGCAGATTCATTCAGATGATTAATTTCCTAATGTTTCTCAAAACCCCTTTAAGCCATTTGTAGGCAAAATGGACTTCTTAAAGATAATTCCAGTTACTGAAGTGTCTATTGCTGTTTAGAAAACATATGTCTTTGGAAGCTTTAGTGGGTTTTCTGAGAAGATGAGTGTTTTGAGGTTTTGTTTCCTTAATGAAAATTTAACTTAATTCAGACTTAAAAAGTTAAGATCAATTATATTTTAGTTTGGAGCTTTTGTATAATTGGATATAACTATTTTAGTCATATTTATTTCTTTCTGTTAATTTCACATTGTATGAAGATAATAATTCTAACAACAGTCTCTCCATTTCATATATGAAATGAGGATATTCTACAACACAAAATACTGGTTAAGTACTAGTCATAAAATATTACATGTGTCTTTTTAGCTGCTCTTTGAAGGGTGTTAAGAATTTTCAGCTACCTGAGAACTGGAACCTTCATTTCTGGAATAGGTCAACTTGCCACTTTCTTTGAGGCTGTTTAGCTAAAAGCTGCTTTTAATTGCAATCAGCAGTGAAAAGTGGTTCAGTTTACTAATGGTGTGGTAGGTGCTCTTACAACTTGATTAATGCCTAGCACGGATGTTATAGCATCTCTGTCCCTTTCTTAATCATTTTTGAGCGGGACAAAGTGTTAGCTAAGACTTCCCACAACTGAACAAGCCTGTCATTTTTTTTTTTTTTTTTTTTT
>JAAGAY010138740.1:0-20421 GCA_011801015.1 Ardeotis arabs
AAAAAAAAAAAAAGGAAAAAAAAAAAAAGAAAAAGAGCTTTAAGGTGCAGCTGGCCCTTTCCCCCAACACACTCTTTAATGCAGGGAGAACACAGTCCAGTAGGCTTTACTCCAGCCACAGACGTGACTGGTGATGCCCAAGCCAGCTTGGGTGTTACAGGGACTGGTCAGCACTGTCTGGTGGAGAGACCCACAAGTGTGACTGACTTCCTCTTGTGAGAACAAGCCCAGGCACCACCCAGAGCAAACATAACCTTGCTGTACCCAGCAACTTCCCTCCGTAAACAAAAGCAATGCCTGGTTTGTAGCCAAGTCAGAGAATCAGATTCCAAAAAGAATCAACCCTGGTGGATCAGTACCACGGCTTCACTGGCTACATTGGAGCAGCTGCCTTCAACCAGCCTGAATGCCACTGTCCCACAAGCCACCAGCACCCACTGCCACTGACGAACGTTGATCATGCAATGAGTAGTAACAGAGTTGCTCTGTTGGCACCGGACTGGGTTTTGCAGTTTCCTCTTTCACTGGCAAGGCAATGGCCAAGCAGGCTGCTTCACAGGTGCTCAGTTCTTCCATCGGATTTGCTAAAAGACAGAACAAGACACGACTAACATCAGCACTGGACACAGATCCCTCAGGGGCCAGGTTAGTGAGTCCTAATCCCTGACAAGGACAACTATGGCCAGAGGATGCTATTTCTATCAGTTTCACCCTTCATTCCTACACTGAATGCAACCTCAAACATAAGATTAGCTTCCCAGCAGGGATAGAAAGTATGTAGGACAACCTGCCCTTATATCTAATCTACAGACATTTCTGATGAGAGTCTCTGGAAAAAACAGTAGGTGTTTCTTACCATGTTGTTGAGAATGCTGTTTATCTTCTCTTCTTCTGCAGAGCCTCGCTCCACCTTGCATTTATATGCTGTCAGCTGGATGCGATCCTTTAGATCCCTGTACGTCTAGATAAACGGTAAAACCAGCACCCAGCTGAGCAAAGAGGACACTTCCACAGTTAGATGGTGCCCTGTAGATGAGCAGGGCAGCTCTTCAATCCCCCCTCAAGTTCCTACCACAGCACAAACACTAGGAGCCGCTCTCCTGGCTCACTTGGCTTCCACTCGGAACTATATCACTGCTCCCAGGCCACAGAGATAAACAAACTCCACCAGGCACATGACAGCAGTGGCACATTGGAGAGCACAGGAAAGCTAGGAAGAAAAAGCAGGCTCTTGTCCCATTGCATCACACACAGCAGCGACCTACCTCAATGACAACATCATGGCACTTGTATTTGGTGGCGAGGTTTAAGCGTGTCTCCACATCCTCCACCAGGCGCACGTACTCCTGCAGCACCTGCGAGGGAAGGAAGAGCGTCTCAGCTCCCTTCTGCAGGTACCTCCTGCCTCATTCTCTCATCCCAGTCACAAAACCTTTCAAGGTCGCTGGTCACACAGACTTGACCCCTTCCTTCCTAAGGCAACTAGTGACCAGGACAAGGCTGCTCAGGACCCCAGAAGCACTAAAGCTTTGCTCACAAAGCACAGAGTCCTACACTACTTTGTTCCTATGGATCAGGTTAACCATTGCCAGCCAGATAAAGCATAAGAAAAGACAATGTAGCAAACAAAGGTGACAATGCACCGTGGAGGCAGAGCTCCCAGACAATTCTAGGCCTGCTGTCCCTCTTGCAGTCAGACCTAGGACCCAGGCCTCACTACCTTCAACTCCCGTTGAAGCATGGGTCACTCAGCTGAGTGTTGCACCCACCCAGCAGAGCCAGCAGCTCAGCAAGCTGTTCTCCCACTCCCAGTTAGGAAGCAGCTCACTTGGGGAACCATACACACCCCAAATCCCAACAAAGAGCAGGAGGACATAAGCAGTGGTTCCTTGCTTACCTGCACAGGAGCACTGTTCCTCTGCAAGATCTCCACCACCCGGTGGAAGCCAATAGGTGCCTTCTTCTTGGTGTAGCCCAGCCAGTTCTGAAATGAAAGCCAAATCCTATGTTAATCCTAAAGGGCAATCCCTCCAGCCACAATAAAATGTTTTTTCCCCAGTGCCAGCAACGAACGCTACCAGCCACCACATGCACCACTGGCAGAGCCCTTCATGCAGTGGCTGGGGGCAGGCTGGCAGCGAATCCTTTGGTAACAGAGCACAAGGGCAGCCCTTGTGCTTCTCTGGCCTTGTTGCTGCAGTCAAGCTAGGCCCAGCAGAGATCTTAGGCAGGGAGAGGAGGAATAACACCCTTCAGTAGAGGTGCTGGACCCTGCTGAAATAAAACCAGTCTGTCTGGTAACTCCAGAACAAGCCAGCTACCAATAGTAGATATCAGTACCTGGAACTGAGTCCCCAGCAAGGCTTTTTGCAGCTCACCTTGGTGGTAAAGAGGGCATCCACATCATCCCAGGCTCGCAGCTTGGCACGGGCAGCCAGGGCAGTCAGCACATACTGCTTATCAGGAATCTGCAAGGCAGAAAGCTGCAGTCAGAATGATAGCACAGCTCAGAAGGTCTGTGCAATTTGGACAAGAATAGCATGTGCCCCCAGCCCTGCCAGGACCCACATCAACAGCCAGGCAAGGAGGTGAGATGCTGCTTGAGTCCAGGGCCAGCACTGCAGAGAGCAGGAGCTGAGGATTTGCAAGTGCTGCTGCAGCCAGGATGCACCCAGTGAAAGCCTCGACATGTGTCCCACTTGCCTTTCTGAGACTCCAGAATGGCCCTGCTCAAGGAGGATGCCATGCCCCACTCCCTATCTCAGTGCCAAGCCCCTCAAACACCTCCTATCCAGCCCCCTTGCTAAATACAATTTGGGTGCCCACATTTTCAGCATTTAGTGCTGCCACAACAGCAGGAGACTCACATACCTTAAATGTTTTCTTCAAGTTGGTGGGGCTGCTGAACGTTCCCTAGAGAGAGCAGACAAGTCAGTGCAAACTCAGCAGAACAGGCCATGGGAGAGGTTCAGACACCTGTTGTAAGGCATTTGCTTTGCATGGGGTGAGTCTCCCCAAGTTTTTACTGCTTTTTGCTCACGTCAGTGCCACAGAAGGAAACAGCTGGCAGAAGAAAGCAACTATCCCACTCCATTAGCTCTCTGTTTTGGTTTCCTCTACATCCTTGACTGGTGTACCTCCAGCACTTCCACGACCAAGATAACACATCTCAGCCTCATGGGATTCAGGGCCAATGCTGGCTCCTTGGAGCCAGAAGTAATCTAGGAGTGGACTCCCTGACAAGCTGTCCCAGTTTGAATGTCCCATCTTAGGGCACAAAAGAAAACTCCAGACTGGTCCCAGATGGACAAGGGGAGCTGGGTTCCTCTAGGTCTCTCTGAGGGATGAAATAGGACTTCCCTCCCCTTCTTTCCTTAACATGCCCCAGCTCAACCACCCCACATACTGAGGGCGACAGGGATGAGATGTAACCCTTCTGTTTTCCCACATCATCCTCACCTCAGCTTCTGTGTAATGGTAAAAACAGGAATAGAAGAGGGTGGTCACTAGTGGCATGTTGAGAATTGAAGCCTTGCGAGGATATTTCCGAAATATCTCTGACTGCCCAGCCGTCTCCAAATGCTGATCGTTTGCCTGTAGAAACAGGAAGATAGAGAGAGTGAACATGAGCCAGGGTAACTGCCTGACCTAGCTGTGGGGTAGAGACCTGGGGAGAGTGTTGTGATAGCAATGCAAAAGCACAGCCTCAACATGCCTGTTGTGATAGGACAAGGGGTAATGGTTTTAAACTAGAGGGAGGTAGGCTCAGACTGGATGTAAGGAAAAAAAAATTTACAATGAGGGTGATGAACACTGGAACAGGTTGCCCAGAGAGGTGGTGGATGCCCCATCCCTGGAAACATTCAAGACCAGGTAGAGTGGGGTCCTGAGCAACCTGATCCAGTTGAAGATGTCCCTGCTCCTTGCAGGGGGGTTGGAGTGGATGACCTTTAAAGGTCCCTTCCAACCCTATGATTCTGTGATTCTATGATTCTGTGATTCTGTGATTCTATGCCATGAAACCTCAGGTCTGGTATTTCACACATATGCCTGGCACAGCAGCTTGGACAGCAGTTAAACTACACTAGCCAGGGCAGGCTGGTTAGATCTAAACTGCTATAAGTTAGGGACAGAGAGAGAGCTTGCAGCTAGTCCCAGTCATCTCCTGACCAGCAGGGAAGACTTCATACCTCAATGATGATCTGTCGCTCCAACAGGGTATAATGGTCTTGGATGTGGGAAGTATCCTCAGATGAAAACGGCAGCCTGGCCAGACATGGAGGAAGGAGACACTGTCAGCAGCTCTTAACACAGTACACTGAGAAGGATGCTCTTCTGTACCAAAACTGCTCCCCACAGAGAGAGATGTGGGAACACCTCCCATTCTCCCCAGCCTGAGTGGCTAGTAGGTACTCAAGCTTCTGCCCCGCTGCCCTCTCCAACTAGCTCTCTCCTAGACATGCTCCAGAGAAGGTAAAATTATGTTGCATGTCTTACAGAACAACCTAAAGCTGATGCTACCAATTTCCTCAAGTGCTCAGGCACCCAAGCTTTCATCTTTCACAACCTGAAGGGTCAATGATCAGAAGGTCTCTAAAGCATCTTTGCCCCCAGGTAAGCAGCAAAAGCTGTTGGACTGGTGATCACCACAAATTCTCCCTCTGTGGTCTACATTGTGTCCACCACACCTCACTCCTACTGAGGCAAAACCAATGTCAGCTTTCAAACTACGTAAGCTGTGGCACTGGGACAGAGGTATAAATTCACTACTGCCTTCGGTGAAGCACCCACATCCCTCCCACTCTCTTGCATTTTTTCTTACCCAATGCAGCCTTTCAGAAATTCCCTCCTTTTTTCTACATCCTGGATGTTCAAATGCTCCCGGTACTGGGACAGCTGGATGGAGAGGGAAAAGAAGCACAGTCTGTTCTCATGGATTTGGGAGAGATAGGACTCCAGAGGGCAAAATGGGAATGCAAAGCTCTCGCCTGACTACCAGACACCCTGCAGCCACTCTTCCCCCTGCCCACTATACTCCCTCTTCACTGAGGAAAGGGAGCTTCTGCTCCTGGGAATACTCACAGCAACTTCCTCAGTCCTGTCTAGGAACCTGCAAAAGGGAATGAGCAAGCATTAACTTGGAGGCAGGTTCCTAGCAGCGTGCTCAGCCCCACCACAAGGCTGGGCAAAGGCCTCACCTGAGCAGATCCAGAAGCAACTTCTGCTCACCCGTCTCTTTGAGGAAATGGATCAGATGACACAAGGCCACCTGCCGCACCTCCAGCTCCCTAAACAAGATCTCTACAGGAGAGAGAGATATGTACAGCTGGGTAAATTAAGTTAGCACTACCAAATCAGAGGGGGCTAAACATGGTGCATGGACTTGCAAGCCATTGGCAGGATTCAACAACCTTATCCCATCTCAAAGCGGAGTCTTGGAGGCTGGAGCACAGAAGAGCCCACTCACTAGGCTGCAAGCTGAATTCACGGTAGTGTGCTACCCCTACAGACTCATTTTCACTCACCCCATCACCACTACCACCTACTGCTGCTTAAAGCTCTGGGGTTCTCTGGGGCCTTCATGGGCATCACCATCCTCCCTCCCATGTTACACTCACTGCAAAAATATTTAATGCTCAGTAAAGTAGCAATACCCCAGATGCTTGCTTTGTGACTTCCACCCAGTAAAAGAACTAGCCCCTCTGCCCTTAACTGAAACACACTACAGAAATTCCGGCCCCAGTCACACTTACCTCTCCTTAGCGTCCGTTTCAGGAATATCAGGACCTGTGAGCACAGAGAGGAAGCTCTCAGCTGACCAAATCAGTCTTCATGAGAATTATGACAGACAGAGAGCAAACTGGTCAAGGCCTGGGGATGCTTTTGCAAGGGCCTCTGAAGACACCGCTCCTACAGCACTGAACTGAATTCTGCTACCCACTAGACACAGGACAAGCCAGGGCTGCAGCTGCCTGGATGTCTGCCTAAGCTCCTACTCTGGAGCTTAGATAAGTGAGACCAAGATTTACAAAGGAAAACCTTTCCATGAGAGATCCAAGGGCTTAAGACCCAGATGAGGAAAGCTCTGACACAGCATTGGCTGCCTGATGCTTTGGAAGCCAAATAAACTGGAGAGGCCCCTCAAATCTGTGCTGCAATGAGCAGATTAAACCTCAGCCTTCAGGAAGCTGCTGCAAAGATGTGTAAGGCTGAAGGATCAGGTTCCTTGTTATTAACCTGACATTAATTCTGCAGAGTGCAACTTCCAGTCTTAAGCTTCAACACTTTTCAGTAATTTCCTGATTTTAAGTAAAGAACAACCCCCCATCTTGCAAGATTAGGTATCAACTGACTGCATTCACACAAGCACCCTGTGTGGGGTCACCCAGGAAGTCCCAGCCCCATACGGCCCCAGCAGGACTCACAGCTGTAATGACATTCCCATCATGCCCTGCCACAGCTTCATCCAAGAGCACCAGCTTGTCCTGCAAGGAGCGAAATCTCTCTAGAGAGCAGACCTGGAGATAAAAGAGGTATAAGTAGGCACATGGGACATCAGATAATCCCCAGGCTGAACGAACCCCCAAGGTACTACCCCTATTCTTGCCCCATGAGCCCTTCAGAAACATGACTAACTGCCCTCCCAACCCCAGAAAACTTCTCATTTAGCTAAAACCATGTGCTGCATGATCCCTGCGAATCTGTCCACAGGGGTTGCAGAGTTGGCCCTCATTACTGCCCAGGCTAGGACAGCAGACATTGTACATTCAGCACAAATACCCTTGTAACAAAGCAAAACTTCCCTCCACACCACAAACCACCAGCCCCAAAGGAAAAGGGAACTCTGCAGGGCCCCTTCCACACAGGAGGCCAGAAAAGTAGAGTTGTAAGACTCTTCCTCCCTTCTTACCCTGTAATTGTGGTCTCTCTCAGCCTTCAGTTCACCTCAGCCTTTGAGGAGAAACATGCAGAGTAAAACCACAAGCTCCCTGCATGCTCACTGCAAACTGAGGCAGCTGAGACTAAGATTCCAGCTCCAGCGTAACCAAGATTGCTTCTGTCTTCCTCCCTCTCTTTACCATCAACTAAGAATGGAAGTAAAACCCCACACCCTTGAATTTTTTCCTGGAACAGCCAGGAGCATAGGGAAATCTAAAGCAGTTTAGGACCACCCACCTTCCATCTCTTGCAAGCAGGTAAGAGTGGAAAGTCCTTACCTTGCCCCTCTGCATTCGCCTAACTGTATCTTTGGGGCTCCAATCATTGCTGTAATCCTGCCACAAGAAAAAAAAAAGAGCTCTTGAGCCTCAAGAGGCCAGATCATGCCAGCAGGCCCCAAGCTGCTTTCTGCTTGTGCTGGATCAGAGTGATGGCCCATGTGTAGCTTCTCAGACTTATCACTCAGCTGCTCCAGGGGGATTGTTAGTAGGATGTGTCCCTACAGTGTTCAGGTGCAGACATGGGGCCCTCAGACTGTGTGCTGGTGGGGAGGGAAGACAGAGGCTCAGATGTTAACACAGAGTCTTTCTACTGCCTCAGTAAGGTCCGTTATCATATCCTTTATAAGAAGTGAATTTCAACAGGTTGTCCTCCTTGCAAGTTAAAGCTCCATTGTTGCTTTCAGAAGGACAAACAAAATACATGCAAAATTGACAAATCCAAAACTGAGGGGGAAGGAGTCAGTTTCTTGTTACAATTCAGACAAACTTCTGCTGGTGAGCCTTCCACAGCAGTGTGGAGAACACAGGGACAATAGCCTCAGGCAAGCGCCTGGAGAGTTGCACAGGACTAGGACAGTGTGACAAGAGGACTGAGGCCTCTAGCAAGACCATCTTAAGGTAATATGCTACTGCTGCTGCCATGACCAGAGTTCTTCCCCTGCAGCCACAGTGATCTGGAAGCACTGGATAAAAAGTGGCAGTGGCCTGAGCCACTCCTGAACTCAGATTCCAAGAAGGGATCTAAGTCTTTCGAGGCACTCGAGCCAGTGGTTGTAATTCAGCCTTCTGCCTCAAAACAGCCAGAGAAAAGGAATAACCAGAACCAGCTCTGAGGACTTGAATAGTAAATTAATTGAAGACTTAATGAAAGCCCAAGTCTAAAGAAAAAAAGGGCGGACCCAGTCCCCCAGTCCTGTTATGCACACGAGTCCCTCAAGTCAATGCATAGTGAGTGTCAAATGTCTGAGCACCAGTGTTCCCTCCAGCACCTCTGGCCAGAGGCAGCTCCTCAGCCTGTCACTCTCAGGACACCAGTTCAAAGCTGCCACTAACTCTCCCTTCTTTGTTCCACCCCACTTACAATACTCCTGCCTGCTTTTAAGGGGCTGTACAACCCTTCTCCTTCCTGCTTCACTGCCTCTGAAGGCAAAGAACAGAACACAACAAGGCACGCTTATTTCTCCTGCTGTGCTTCCAGAAAGTGCTGCCTGTTAGGTTATGTGATTAATGGCTCATCAACATGAACACACCAACCTGGTGAGGATCTGATGGCCAAGGGCAAGTGGAGAAAACCCAGTAACCTCATCAGTGCAGTCTGAGCACATGGACTTGGCCACTCCTTGTCACCATCAAATGAGACAGATTAGGTCGTTATCCATTGTGTATAAACTCTCCAAGATGAGTAAACCAAAGAAACTTTCCCCAAACACCATGCAATCCTAAAGAGGCACAGGACTTTACTGAGACACGGGGGAAAGAGAATCACAGGATGTTTTAAGAGGGTTGTGTAAATGTGCAAGGCTTATTATAGAAGTTTACGGGAAAGATAAAAAGCAGGGAAGAGGAGGAATCAAAATGAATTAGGCAGGAACAAGCATGGGAAAATACAGGGAAAAGGGGCCATAGGGTGCCAGCCAAGTTTAAACAAGTTGCTAGTTAGCGTTCCTGTCTGACTGAGCCCTGCAACGGATCACTGCAGTCTGTCTTATGTTCTCATTAAATTCTATATTTAACCACCTTCTGTGCGTGTGGGCCCTCTGTTCCAAGATAGGTGTTCGTATGAATGCTAGTGAACTTCAAGCTCAACCAGCCAGTGAGTAGAATAAGCGGTCTGAATATCAGGAACCGGAATGGGACCATGAACCCTAGGGGCTCAAGGGTCCAGGTGCCAGCAACTGGAGGAGACTGGGGTCTGGGATTCAGCTACGAAACAAACTGGATGTCTAAGACCAGCTACTGGAGAGACACACAGAGTGTGCGTATGTTCCAGTAGTGGAATTCAATCCTGGTCAGACAGAAAGGCGGCTCAGGATCAGGCTTGAGTGTTGTGTGTTTATGTGTCTGTTGGCAAAGGCATTGTTTTTTTGTCTGTGTTAATCTGTGTGGGCAGCTGTGTTAGTGTTCTGCATGTGTGTATCTGTTGGGAACATGTTACTGGCTGGACCTGGGGACATGGAACCACAACCTCACACCTAGTAGGAGGAATCCACCCAGTCCCAAAATCCACTAGATTCTGCAACATCTAACACTGCCCAGCTGGCAGAAAAACATTTCTGCCAACTGGAACTCCACCACTGTGCAACTCCCTCTGTGCTGTCCCAGTGATTCATGAACAAGAAATTTAGAAGCCTTTAGACAGAAAAAATTTAAAAAGCACACGCGATGCCAATTCATCTGACCTAGCATGAAAGCAGCTTACAGGCAAAGTACTATTTAGAAATCCTTTCACAAAGACTGCCGGGCCATTTATTAGGAGAAGGAGTAACTAAGACCCCCAGCAAAGCTCCCTACTTCTGAGCAAAAGCAGAGAACACCTCAATTACTGTGAGGCCGCATTTTGCAGCTCCCTGTCCTATTCCCTGCATTGCTCTCTGCTGTCTGAAACAGCATTTAATCACTTTCCATGAAACCAATACCTGGCAGTACCTGGCAGTACTCTGATCTCAGCACGCTACACACACAGGCTGCTCACCTTGTACTCAGCTTTCGGTCTGCGCAGCTCTGGGGCGTAGTTTTTAACTCCTGTGTCAGAGAGGGCTGAGAGGGAAAGGCAAAACTGAGTAACACATAAAAATCCTGATTCACGCTCACTTAAAAACCCACCCTTTTCTTTGTTTTCGGGGCAAAAGACCCGAACTCAAGCACCAAACACAAAGTTGCTCTAAACCCAACAGTTGTCAGTTGTACATGAGCAGATTATTCCAAACCATCATGCCAACTCTTTCACTTCTTTGCTGGAATGACTTTCAGACAACCCATGATTCAGTTTCCCTTTCTGCAACACAAGGAAGATGACACTTCCCTTTTTTGGAAATATTTTGGCTTATGTAAATCGGCACCCCTCCCAAAATGAGGCAAGGATTCAAAACTTACCATCTGAAAGGGACTGGAAACTTGGAAGTTTGTTTCGTCCTGAAATCAAAACAAACACTCATGAGAGACTGTCTCTTCACCAGCAACATCTCTTGCAGAGGAACACAAGCCTATACTGCAAGCCAGCGTGCTGCAGCTACGCCACTGCAGAACAAGCCACTGTCCATAGTGATTCACACTACACTGGCATCGCTGGGGCTCATGTGCTTGCAGTCTAAGGCTTTGAAGTTGTCTGTGGCATCACAAACCACATCACGGCCCAGCCCTATCTTCTCTCTTACTGCTGAAGCCAGGAGAGGTTAGAGAGCCTGAATTCACTCATCTACCTGCAGAGCAGAGGCTCAAGTACACAGCACTGCTTAAGCCACGGCAACATGGAGAGCTTTGCTCATCAGGGCTGCAATTTGAATGCTTGTCATTCTCATTGTATCATCAAAGTTGAGAGGAAAAAAAACAGCTCAGAGAAGGAGAGACAAAGTAAAAGCTGGTTTGTTGTCTGGCTGTGAGACATCAGAGCTGAACTCTTGCAAGCTGTGTACATCTCCCCATGGGCTGCTGCACAGATTCCCCCATAACCAGCTATGCTACCACTGCTGCTACCATGTGTTTGCCGAACCAGCTACAACATCAACGGCAGCCAGGTGAGCTCCAAATAAAGGATAATTGACCTGTCTTCCTTACAGTACTGAAAATCAAATGAGGGCCACGCGGGTCAAGCCAGTCCCTTTGTAGCCTGCTCTTTTCCACCAAGCAAATGAATTGCTGTACAGTCCTGTGCTCTACCTTGTTGTTCTGTGGAACTTGGCTTTTAAGAAGCTATAATCTCCAAAGCCTCCTCCCATACCACAAGAGCATGCAATCTTCTGCATAAGATAACACAACTGTCCCTTGACACTCTTGAGGGAAAACCCATTTGTCCATATTGCAGATGAGGAACCTCACCTTTGAATAGGCTGCTTAGGGAGTAGGAGGAAACTTGTTTGGGAAAAGCAGCGTAGGAGGAAGAGCCCTTCTGTAGGCTGGAGTCTCGGCTCTCCAGTGAGCTAGTGCTGCTGGAGGCTGTCTCTTTGATAGACCAGGAGATACCTATGTGCAGACAGAGGTCATTTATAACAGAGAAAGAGAAAAACAGTCTGTAAAGAACGACCTTGTGGCACAGCAGGAATGTCACTAAGTGTATCCTGGTCAGTTCTGCACAAGCACATCCTGATAACTTTGACCCTCAGCATTAAGCAGACACAGTGCACAGAATCCCAATCTTGTGTAATACTGCTTGTTAAACAGTTACACATTGTCCTCCAGGAATGGTTGATTTCAGCAATGTTGTACAGCTGGTTATGGCTTATATAAAAAAATACACAGACCACCCAACATTTATATGTTGTTGTGCAGGGTAAAATATAATCCTTGCTCTAAAGGTACAGAGCAAGACAGAGAATCCCTGGCTTACCCCAAATTACAGAAGCATAAGAACATACCTTCCTGAACACTGGAAAACTAAGACAGTTTTCCTCCCCACACAGACAAAACAGCTATCAACATGCATATGCTTCTGGCAACAATGCATATGCCTCCCTCCTGCTTGTTTGAGACGTAGTTTTCCCTTCTTTTCATGAAGCTGCACAGCACACACATTTTAGGACAGGGTGACAGAGCAAAAGAGCGGATAGGTAAAGACCTTGGGTGGGAAAAGAAACAGCCTGAACCAGAGGAAGGAGCTACAGCACAGGGCAAGAAGAACAGACTCTTTGATGGTCCTCTAGGTGATCCAAATGTAAATTTTCACTGTTTGGCATTGCCTAGCAAGTGCCACCTGTTCTGTGGGTCATGAACTGCAAAGCACAGCAGACAGCATCATGTGTGGGTCATGAGCTCGCTCCCATCACCACTAGAAACGCATTTGCTTGATGCTTACCATTCCCTTTCAAACTTCAAGCATAAGAGTCAGTCTACAAACACACACTAAACCTTGGAATATCTCCTTAAAGTGCTGTGGGGACAAAGCACAAGGAACTTTATATGGTGCCATTTCAGGCAGCAGTGTGAAGGAAATCATCACCTAGAATCCTGCAAGCCAGCCGAGCATGATGAATATCAAGCCATAACCTCCAAAATATCAGCTCTAAGCTGGGCTACGTATGGGAAAAACACAGCAAATTCCCTCCACTGTCTGCCCTCCTCTTCTTTATATTATTTGGGCTTCTGCTCACTTTCTTTTCAGTGGACCCACAGAAGTAAATCAAGTGGCTCACAACATGACCTGACGAGACTTGAATTAGATTAGATATGCAGGATTAGATAGCAAGTAGTACTCCTGACTTCAATTAAATGATGCAACTTAAGCGGTAATTTTGAAATCCTTCTGTCTCAAGGACAACTTGCAGTACTTCTGCACTTACTTCCCACAGGTTCTCCACTCCAGCTAACTCTCTCAAGGTCATCATCATCATCATCGACAATATCCCGAAGGCTATTCACTGCCCGTTTGGATTCCTTTAGCTACAGACAAAAGAAAGAGCTTGTGTAAAGACCACCAGTGTTGCAGAGTGCGCTTTGTTTCCCATTACCTTCAAACAATCTCCCTCAGAGCTCTGAACACAGCTTCTTCAGCTTCCACTCCCTCTTCTGGAGGAGGGATTTTACACCTGTCGGTGTTCGACAGACACAGCAGCCCTTCCTCATGACGGGGAATCCAAAGGCCACCGACACCGACACCTCCATGGGCACTGACAGCTCAAGGAGCAGGAGATGTAGTTTAGTGCACGGGTGAGCAACAACGGTCCTCATAAAATTTCGGATTGGTTACCATGTGGGGCGAGATGAGAGCCCTTGGTGGCCTCGACACAGGGCAGGAGGTGAGCATCCACCCCATGCACGAAGCACAGACCCTCAGCGAAGCGCAGGGGCCGAGGCCTGGGCTGAGACAGCCACGGGGTGCGGGGCGGGGGGTGTGGTGCCGCGGCGGCCCGGCGGACCCAGGGCCGGACCCCACCTGTGAGAGCTCGTCATCCTCGTCGTCGAAGGTGAAGGCCCGGAACTTGGAGCTGTGCCAGTACTCCTCCTCGTCCGCCCTCGCCCTGCTCATCTGCAACGGCACCGCGCGGCTGCCTCAGGGGAATCGCCACCCCGGACCCCGCTGCAGGCCCCGGTCACGATCCCTGCCGCTGTCCCCTGCTGCCAGTCCCGCCTCCTGGCCCGGCCGCCTCCCCGGTCCCGCTCGCCTCCCCGCGCCGGGCACGGCCACTGGCAGGGCAGGAAGGGCGGCCGCCGCGCAGGGCACGCCGGGAGGTGCAGTCTCCCTGCCGCCGGCCGGCCCGGCGTTTCCCCGCTCGCGCACTACGAGTACCGGCGTGCCCCGCGCTGCCAACCTGGGCCGGACTACAGGTCTCAGCGGGCCGCGCGCAGCGGTGCGGTGCCCTGGCCGGTCGCCGAGGGCTGGGCTGCCAGGAACCGGAGTCGTGGCGGCTGCGAGGCGCGGCCGGTCTCCGAGGGCCGCCAGCCGGCGGGGGCGGGGCGGGGCGGAGCGGGGCAGGAGCGGCCGCTGGAGGCGGCGCGGCCGGAACCAAGAGGCCAGGCCACGCGCGGGGCGGGGGAAGGGCGCCGGAAGGGACCGTGCCGGTGACGGAAGCCGGGAGGTGGCGCGGCGGCCGGCGGTTCTAGCAGTTTCCACGGGCGGTCGGTGCGGAGGAGGCGGCGGCGGCGGCGGTCCCGATGGCCAAGTGGGGGGAGGGAGACCCGCGCTGGATCGTCGAGCAGCGAGCGGACGCCACCAACGTCAACAATTGGCACTGGTGAGCGGGGCGGCGAGACCCGCGGCAGGGCCCCGTGCCCCTGGGTGGAGGGCGGCGGGGGGGGGCTGCCCTCCCTTCGCTACACGCGCGGTGGTGTTGAGGTGGGGGTGCGGGGGCCGAGGCCCCGGGGAGGCCCCGCCTCTGTGTATGTGTGGGAGGGGATGCCCGCGGAATGCCGGGTGGGCGCCGTGGGGAAGGGCTCTGTGTGCGTGTTGCAGCGGGGCAGGGAGGGGAGGACCGGGGGAGGGCGAGGTAGTCCCGGCGTGTTCTGGCGGCGTGGCCTGTCCCAGATTCTCACACCGCCGCGTTTTGTCGCAGGACGGAGCGGGATGCTTCCAACTGGTCCACAGAGCGGCTGAAAACTCTCCTCCTGCCGGTCAGGGTGGAGGGTGAGGAAGGGGCTTGTGAGGTGACAGAAGTGAGCAAACTGGATGGAGAGGCCTCCATTAACAACCGCAAAGGGAAACTTATCTTCTTCTATGAGTGGGCTATCAAGCTGGCATGGACTGGTGAGTGATGCTCTCCCCTCCTGTTTCAAGGCCAGATTCAATATAAGATTAAGGATAAGAATATTTACCTCATTTGGGAAATAATAATAATAAAGGGAAGTATTTTATTATGATACAGGTTTTCTTTTACAATGACCAGATTTAAGAAATGTTGATCTGAACAACATAATTGTAATTGCAGGCATCTCAAAGACAGGAGTGAAATACAAAGGTTATGTGGAGATTCCTAATCTCTCGGACGAAAATGACATCGATGAAGTTGAGGTAAGCACAGCTAAAGGCTAGTGCTGCTGGCTGTGTGGCTGTTCTAACAGGAATCCTCACAGCATTAATATTTCCTTCCATGTTACCTTTTTTAGAACATTTGTGTAGAACCTTTTTAGTGTTAGAGACTGCTTAAGTTAATAGAATTATAGAATGGTTTGGATTGGAAGGGACCTTTAAAGATCATCCAATTCCAACCCCCCTGCCCTGGGCAGAGACACCTTCCACTAGACCAGGTCGCTCAAAGCCCCATCCAACCTGGCCTTGAACACTTCCAGGGATGGGGCATCCACAGCTTCTCTGGGCAACCTGTTCCAGTGTTCCACCACCCTCACAGTGAATAACTTCTTCCTTATATCTCATCTAAATCTACCCTCTTCCAGTTTAAAACTGTTACCCCTCATCCTGTCACTAAACTCCCTGATAAAGAGTCTCTCCCCATCACGTTAATTTTATCAAATTAATTCCTGGCTTTTACACATAAGAGCTCTATAGGACGTCAAGGCATTTAGGTACGTGAGTACGTTACTGTAGGCAGAGAGAGATGAAGTGAAGGATTAATAAAACCGCACTGCTGCTTGTGAAAGTTTAGCCAAAGTCTAACTGTGATGTTGAATTGAATAATAGAAAGACCATGCAAGTATGGGTTTGTTAATCAGCACTTTTCCTTCTTGTTTAGATCCATGTCAGCCTTGCTAAAGATGAGCCTGACACTAACTTGAAGACCCTGATGAAGGAAGAGGGTACAAAAAAAATTAGAGATGCAATGAAAACTTACATCAGCACTCTCAAAACAGGTATGTAACTGAGAGGGAGAAGTGTTATGGGAACCCATATGGGCTAACGCTAAAGAAGGGATGGGGGTAATGAGAGGAGTCAATATTAGTTCTTCACCCTGCCTCAACAGGAAGGCGTCAGAGCAACAACAGTAACTTTTCTGTCTGTTTTGAAAACGGTTAGCATTTGGCAAGAAGCACTTCTGTCTGTAGACACTAGCACAGTCCAGAAATATTTGGTTTGGTGATGACCCAATGATAAACAGTAGGTTTGGATTTCTGTTTTAAAACTGAGAATGTCCTTCACCCATTGAAGCCTAGCTATAGAGAAAATAAAGCTAGTAAAATGTGTTTGCTACCCCAGTGACACAGAGTATCAGTCACTGTATATGGCACGATCTGGTCTTTAGTTTGCTTACTCCCTTGAAAGGGGATATCTCCCTTCTAGTTTGTTGGTTTTTCTCTTTTGCCACACTAATAAAGGCGTCTAGTGTTATTTGGATTTGTGAGTGACTGACAACTGGAAATGGCTCTGCAGGTTTTTTTTTGTGTCACTGAATGAGCTGTCTCAGCATCTGTTTCAGATTTTTTTAGAAGATAAATCTGATTCTAGCAGTTGGAGTTAAATCAGTGTACTTTGAGTTTGGCTTTGCTCTCTAGTACAGGCTGGGAACGCTACAGTTGCTTTTCATATCCATTTACCTGTATTACACTACACATGCTAAATATTCAAGTTTTGCTGAGTACGAACCACCACTGGTTGCTGTGATTTCCAGCATCACATTTCTGTACCCTTGGGATTTTTTGAGGTGTTTTAGTGTCCAGGGTGGGAGATGCAGTCACCCAGTGGAAGATGAGAATGTTACTCAGGAAGAACTGTATGATCTTGTGGGCTGGAATAAATACGAATAGGTCAGAACTAAGTATTGTGGGATACAAGATTTATATATATAAAAATAAATAAAAGAAACAAAATTCTGCTATATAATGGAATTTTGCCAGTTTGAACAGATGAAGAGGAAGGAGAAAGACCAAACTGTTTTATAATTGGCAAAAGCAGAAATGATAGAGCTGGAGAAAAAGCAAACATGATGCTGAAAGAGGCTGAAGCTTCTGGTGAAGTTATGAAAGTGCTAGTGCTGCTGGACAGGGCATGGATGAGAGCTCCCCTGGGTCTCTGTGTGTAGTCCTGGCATCTAGTGTCAAAAAAGATTAATCAAAGATGGAGTTAGAAGTAACTTTATTCTGTACTGCAAAGATACGAGAAATGGAGAACCAGTCTGAAGAGAAATGGAAAAGCTTGGTTCGATTTGTCTAGACCAGCAAGATCAAAGTATTTGAGATGTGGCTGCTATTTATATTAGAGACTGAGAGAGGAAAAAAGCTGCCTAAGCGTAAGGCTAACATTAATGTGAGAGCAACGTCTGGAAGATAGTGATCGGTATGTCTAGGCTAGGAAGGGGAGGTAAGTTCCTACCTGCCTGTGTAGGCAGGTTCTGATATGACCTTCAGTGGAGAGTAGTGAGGACAAGAAGAATTAACTGCTTATAAAAAGAGGTCTGTTCACATTTTTCTTAAAACTGTTTCAAGTTGTGGGTGCTAGCAAGGGGAGAAACCAGGAAGCCCTTTTTTATTGTGTTTTTCAAAGAACAGTTAAAAGGTTTACTTGATCGTTTGTTAGTTTCATGGGTGCATTCCTGTCTTTCCAGAATTCACCCAGGGCATGATTTTGCCCACAGTGAATGGTGAACATATGGAAACAACACCTCAGGTGGCTCCTAAAGCAGAAGACCGCAAGGTAGGTAAAACTGTGCAAACGTGCTTTTGGGTCTGCAAAGAATGGTACGCAGTACTAGATTCCGGGGCTTACAGGAGCAACCTATGCCGTTTATAGTTTTTAAATATTCAGGAATTGGCAATCTGTGATGTAGGCCTGACTGTTTTGATTTCCAGCACATATTTCTTAATTCAAGCAGAGCGATAAATCTGCTTTTTACACTCAAATATGGTTGTACCTAATTACATCTTTACCAAGGGCCTTTGTTTTTTCTCTTGGATGTGTGAACCACTTGTTGAGGTTTTTGGTTTTTTTTTTTGTGAAAAAAGTGTATGTGTTGTTTTGTTAGGCGGCCGCTAGCAGCAGTACTGCCACATCGCAGTCCAAATCCATAGGAGTCAAGATCCCTACGTGTAAGATCAGCTTGAAGGACACCTTCTTAACGTCTCCTGAGGAGCTCTACCGGGTATTCGTTACTCAGGAGGTAATGCCGGGCTTGTTCTGAGAACTGTTCTTCGCACATAGGAGGTTGTTCCTAAGAAGGTTTTTAAGGCGTTGTGTAGGACACTCACAATTGAGGAGAATGGAATAAGAAAGCTGGTCTGCAGAACAGTTGCTTAAAGCTCGCGTGTGCATTTTTTTCACACAATTGACAAGAGAGGATTAATGCGAGCTGGTAGCCAGTTCCAGACTGCTGTCAGCACTTATCTGTAGGTATATCTGTTACTGCATGTGGTCAGATCTCTTGGGATTTACAGTTATGTGGTTTTTGGTTTTGTTATGTTTTTTCCTTTTAAGGTTAGGTGATATCAAAGCATACTTCAGAAATAGCTTCCCCTCTCCTGCACACTGTTACATAGTTTAAGAAGAGAGAGCAGCATTGTATTATTATTTAAATATGCTCTTAGTCTTTTTTTCCTCCTTTTTAAAAAAAAAATAAATAAAAGGGCAAAAAATATGACCATTTCTTAGAACAACATTTCATTAAGGAATCAACAGGGTAAATCAAAATGTGGCTTACAGAACACTGCATAGAACATAAAAGCTAGGGATTCCTTTCCCTTGGCAGGCAGAATGCTGTTGTAGTGCCTATAAACTTGCTTCTCTGGCCAGGGCAGGGTTTTTGTCTTTTCGTGGTGGAGACCTTACGCTATTGACTTACCTCCTGTTCCAGAACTTTTGTAGCTGGGTGGGAAGCATTGGGCAACAAGTTTGCAAGCAGATAATGTCAAGTAACACAGGTTTCCTCCTGAATTCTTTTCAGATGGTCCAAGCTTTCACCCACGCACAAGCTGCCTTGGAGGCTGATAAAGGAGGCAAGTTTCAGTTGCTGGATGGCAGCGTCACAGGAGAGTTTGTTGACCTAGTAAGTGCTAACTAGTGCAGATGTATCTTGCTCAGTAGCAGCTTTCTTATTTTTGAGGTACCAATTCTATAACTAAGCTTCAGTTGCTAATTGTGGAGTTCTACCTGATGCCCAATAGATATATATGTAATTGCTGTGGCTATTGAAGCGTTTCTTATAGTATGGATTAATGTGTGGGACTTCAGTCTGGGGAGAAAATGTGGTTTCCAGTCAAGCATCTGCCCTGTCTTTGTGTGATTTTCCTTATATATTAGGAATTGGAGGGGTGTTAAAGGTAGTAACTGATCCTTTTCCTCTTTAACCCTCCTGCCACTAAAGCCTTCTGGACAAGGGACACTGACAGAGTGTTTGGGGCTGTACTATGGCCTACCTTCCTAGCAGAGCGGTGGAAAGAAAAGGATACTCAAAATCTCTTTCTCTGTGTGTGTTTTTCTCAAGGAATCTCTAAGGCTTCGGATCAACACAATTCTAGTTGTTTTCTATTAGACTGCAGGATTTGCAAAAAATTACTACTTAGTCTTTCTCTCTCTTTTCAAGGTCCCCGAGAAGCAACTTGTTATGAAATGGAGATTTAAATCTTGGCCAGCTGGTAAGTAGTCAAAAAATGGACTATGGTATTACAGCCCTTGCCTATGTTTGAAGAATTCCAGCCCCATTTGCCACACTGCACTCTGACTTGTGATCGGAGAGCAGACAGTGCTCTGGGAGCTGCATCAGCCTTATCCCAGCTTCATATCCCACACGATCAGATCAGAATCATCAGCCACCACTTAAAATAGTGGCCAGGGATCAGGAATGCTGAAGTAGCAGCTTACTCAGCTGTGGCTGCAGCTGCTTCAAACCTCATGAAGAGGGAGCCCTCTCCTCCCTCTGTTTCTGAGGAAGGCCTGCAGTTGTCATAAACAGATCCTCTGGGAAGGATCCTGAGGAGTCTTTTAAGTGGTGGTGTGTGAGAAGAGGAGCAGAGCAGCTCCTTGGGGCAGCATGTGCTCTCCTACACGCTGCTGACACATCTGCTTTGGTTCCTCTAGGGCACTTTGCAACAATTACCTTGAACTTCAATGACAAAGGTGGGGAGACGGAGGTGTGCTTGGAAGGCAAGGGTATTCCTGCCAGTGAGGAGGAAAGAACAAAGCAAGGCTGGCAGCGCTACTACTTCGAGGGCATTAAACAGACATTTGGCTATGGCGCCCGCTTGTTTTAATACTGGTTGCTGGAAAGGCTCTGCCTGAAGACTCTGCCACGTGGACTGATAAATTTTTTTCACCTGTTCCTTTCTAATCTTGGCCCTGCTGCTGAGTAAAGTGGGATGACAGGTGATGAGGAGGGCCATTGAGCAGCACCACTTTCAGTCCCTCACTGCTTTATGCATGTCTCGTGCTGCAGGGGATTCTCTTACATGTACATACTTCTATTGCTAAATAAACCTAACTTAAAAAAACCACTGTGGAACTTGTGTCCTCAGATCGGCTTAAGTTCAAAGGGTTGGTTGATAGGCTAAGGGAAGGATCTGTCTGAGAAAAACGCTGATCAATGAGGAGTGCTGATCCCAATGTGATTTACTTCTCACTTCTGGGGGAGTGAAGAGCATGAGCTTGATGCAGTATTTAGTTTGAGCAGCTGCT
>JAAGAY010138744.1:0-40154 GCA_011801015.1 Ardeotis arabs
CACGGAGAGCAGCATGGAGACAACGATTGCAGAGGCAGCACAAGCAATGAGAAGAAAAAAATATCCCAAGAGACATAATTACCACTAATACTGTACAGAAATCTCTCCCATCTGACAAAACAAGTAAAAACATGTTTTCATAAGAAAATTTTTGTTTATATTATATTATACTACTTAAATGGTCATTTGGCTTAGGCAGAAAAAGTAATAATCTTATAATAAAAAAAAACACTATTCACACAAAAAATCTCCCTTTTAGAGGGAAAATCTGTAGAGTAATGCATCTCTGTTCAGAAAGACTAGCAGTGTATTCATCAGACCAGCACACAAGGTTTTTTGTTACCACAGCTGCATATAATATCTTAAAAAGATATGCAACTATCACTTGGAAAGTATTGAAGTTCTGTAGGAAATATTAGAGAAGGTCTGCCCAACTCCTCTGAGGGATGGAATCCCAGCTACCTGGCAGCAAATCATCATTCACTTCCACTCCATTTCTGAGCATTTTCCTTCTCAGAGTTGCAGATTGTTGCCATAAGCAGTCTTACGAGGAAAGATGCTTTGATGGCATGAAAGATTCTTTAGTTCTTTTATTTGAAAACACTGAAGGTGACTCAAGAAATACAAGATCTGATCTTAAATATATCTTCAGGGCTAAGCTCCATGATCAAATTATTGAGCCATATCAGATGTGTGGTAATACTCAATGTTCCCTGTATTGACTCAGGCCAAATTCAAGGAAATTCCACATGAAAGAGAGCTAAGTTAAGATAAAATACTGCTATCTGTATCTCATGAGCACACGCAAGAACATCAGCTGATGTGCAAGAACACGACAATAAATGTTATGCAGGAATGTCTATAGTCAGGAATTAGTAGATATCATGCATAATTACTTTTTCGTGTCGTATATTCTTGTCAGTAAATAGCCATCATTAAGGGGGGCAAGCAGATGTCTCATATATCAGATAATTTTCATTATTTCCTTCTCAGTTTATAAATTTGCCAGGATACCTGTTTGACACTTTAGATAAAACTCTCAAATGCTGACAGCAAAGCATGGCAATCTAACTTCTTATTCATGTAGAGTGTGAGTAACAGGAGACAGACAGAAGATTTAGAGAGTCTGTGTCTGCTTGTTCTGGATGTTGTCCATTATATCATTGCGGTGCCTCGTGTTGGCAATCTTCATTTCCCTTTCATACATTTTCCCCACTTTCACTGACCTTGTCCCAACTTTAGATCTTTCTAATCACATCTGCTGTTGAAGTTCTATACCTGAGTTAATTACACTTTGTGCACATTTCCTATTAATTGTCTTCTCTCTTGTCTTCTCTCTGCTTCACCTATAGACCTTTCCAAGGTCCCATATATACCCTATCTATGTAGTTATTGTTTTTCTTAATGATTCCCCCACCAAATTTATCCCTTTCTTTACCTGCTTTATTGTAAGTTACGATTCTTATCAACATTTTCTTGTTTCTTCATCTGTTTTTCTATCCTTGCAACATAGAAGTTGACTTACGATGTTATAAAAATTCACATGGTTTAAGTATTCTTAGGTATAAATGGAGCTTTCTATCTAAATATGCTGCAGTCACAAAGAGTTTATTTGCTTCCCTTGCTTTTTTTTCATTTTCTCAGAAAAGGACAAATTTGGGAAGAAGCAACCTACTATGTGTTGAAAGCTGGAATAAGCAAAGAATTTGGTCCCTCAGGGGAGCTTTGCATTCATTTTATAGTGAGGTCTACTGGTTAGCTAGCGTGTCTTTAGTGTATGCTATGTGTAACATCCTTGCACACAAAGAACAAAAGATTTCTGTCAAAATGGCTTAGCTCAAGTTGAGATAACAACAAACAAGGAAAGAACAGAAGTAAGATACCCACAAGAGAGACAGTGTTTGTGTATCTCCACTGATAATCGAATTAAATTGGAGACAAAATTGCTAGTCTCCACCACTTTTTTAGAAAAATCAAAGCTGTAGCAACACAAGAAATGTGTCTCACTTCAGAGTTAAATATTGCATACCAATTAGTTGTTTCCTGACTGATAGGAAAGTTTCCTGACTGATAGCCAGCTTCAAGGCTTTAAAGAAAGGCCATCTTTTATTTACTGCTCATCTTGTGACGGTAACAGATCTGGTCCCATATGTGGCATCTGACCACATTCTTCAGCATACAGGAAATAAGTGCTGGCTAACTTAATCTCTGGGCCTTGAAGTGCCTGAGTAAACAGCTTGACTGTTTAAAGGAAATAATTTTTCACACATCAGGTGCAGACTGTGCAACAGCAGTTACATCCAGTTTGGTAATAATAACTTGTAGCACTCTGATTACCAGACAATATCTACCCATGATCTGTTCTAATTTAAAAATTTTAAGTCCATTTTTATTTAAAGAACTAATTTTATTTAAATAACTACTAAAGGGTAGTAGTTATTTATTCTGTATTATGTATTAATAGCTATAGTTATTAATGGTAAGTAGCTTTTAAGAGTAAAAGTTTTTAATGGTATTTTTTCAGGGCCTATTTGAGGACATTTACCTTTTTTGTAGTTATTTGTTTGTAGTTTTATATAGTAGTTTTATATACTTTTGAGTAATAAGTTTACAAATCAGCCTTATTTCTTTAATGCTAAATTATTTGTGGTTAAAAAAAAATCATTCAAATCTATTAAAAAATTAGATTTTTATATATGAAGAACTAAAAATTTTCGTTACAGTTGTCATTTATCCTTTATTTCAAAACAAGGACTTATAACAAATAATGTTTTTGAGCATCTCAGTTTTCAGTCAGTATTTGTTATTGTTAATATGCATTTTACCTTTAACCGAAACAGTGAAATGAAGCTGAGGTGTTAGATTCTTGTCCAGTCATGGAGTTGCTGAATACTGCACTGTTTATTAAACTTTTAAAAATATTTTGACTGTGACATGACAGCATGAATCTCTTTTGGGAAAAAGTACTACTTGTAAATGGTGGTCAGGTCAAGTCAACAAAGTTTCCTTTTTGAAGGGAATTCTACAAGGTGAATATATAGTATTGATTCTGCTCTAGAAGACTGAAGTTACTGTAGTGAGCAGAGGCAGTGGGAAACCATTGTCTGAATTTGGGAAATGTTGCAAAAAAAAATCTGTCAGTACTGATGGGAAAATCTTTGGCTTGAACAGAAGCCCTACCTTTGAGAAAAAGCAAGAATTTTCACTGTTGGTCTCTGAATACAGTTTGTCTTGGGCCACAAGCTTAGCTCTCACCTTCTCTCTGGCTTTTGAGCCAGATCTACTAACAATGGTGGTTATGTAAAGGCATGGCAGTATTTTAAGAAGTAAAAATTTACGATGATTTGCAACACTGTGCAAAAAAACTACTGGTTTCATCATCTGCCCAGTTATATCATTCTGTAATAATACAGATAAAAATGCACTTTCCTATTTCAGTCAAAGCACTTCATACATTTTAATGGATTGAATCCTTAAATATCCTAAAGCATAGGTTAATGACATCCCTGTTTTAAAGTTGGAAAACACAGAAATAGAGAAGCTAACATCAGCGTTTTTCAACATCCCCAAACTGTTAAGTCTCTCACCAAAGAATTAGAATATACAAAATTAGTGATTTTTTTTTTTTATAGTGAAGGTCATACTGAGTTTGTTGGGCTGCAATGCATAACTGTGACAGTCAAGACAAAGTGCACACCTTTCTTCTATCTTTTCTCTAAAGTGATTCTAGGAAATGTAAAAGTTGTGTCACTAAATTGATGTAAAATTATTACCAAGTTTTTGTTTATTAAGTATCAAAAATGCAGAGAACTATTTTGCAGAAAAGTGAAAAGTAATCATTATGACAAGTTAAGATCTGTGCTTTGGAAAAGGTCATTTTCATTTTAAAAAGTTGGTAGAAAGCATAGATATTTTTAAAGGTTTGGGGGTTTTCTTACCCTTTTGAGAAGGGAAGGGAAGGGAAGGGAAGGGAAGGAAAAGGAAGGGAAGGGAAAAAGGAAAAGGAAAAGGAAAAAGAAAAAGAAAGAAAAAAGAAAAAGAAAGAAAAAGAGAAAAAGAAAGAGAAAGAAAAAGAAAGAAGAGAGAGAAAGAAAAAGAGAAAGAGAAAAAGAAAAAGAAAAAGAAAAAGAAAAAGAAAAAGAAAAAGAGAAAAAGAAGGTCTGAACTTTGATTTTCATCTGACTAAATCAATAACATCTTGAGGAGCTGAACAGGAAAACTTCACTATGGCAAAGGGACTAATCTTGGGACACAGATTATTAACAACAAGTTTAGATTAAAGAAACAAAGTTTTATTCTAACAATTTTTGCTTTTACAGAACTCAGATGTGCCAGGTATTAATTTATTAATTGGTTCGTTCTTGGGGCCTTTAAGTTCTGTTAAACTTCAAAGCAAGTTAGCATTATTCAGCACTTCAAAAAAAAAGATGCCTACAATTCTCCTCCACCTCCAGTTTTGAGCAGCTCTATACCTATCATCCATCATTAGCCAGGGAAGCTCACAGTCTGGACACTGGGAGGCTGCCATCAATGACTGCCCGATGTTGCCATGACACATCTGCCACAGTCACCCATTGCAGTTGGGAAGCGGGGCCACATGGTGCCATCCTGTGTGGTGGCTGAAGTGCAGGGGCCAAGTGCCACATCCTGCACCACTGCCTCCACCCTGGACCATGCAGGCAGTACAGACCCTGATTCAATCAACAGCAGTGGTGGCTAGGTTTTGCTTGGTAAAAACAAGCGGCTTAACTCCTGAATCTTAATCATGTCCCATTGCCCACTTCCTTGTTTTTATCCCTGTAGGATTTTTAATCCTCTGAAATCAACAAAAATATCATATTTTTGCTTCAGTTTCTTAAACCTTATCATTTTTTCCAGACTTTCCATTTCACGCTGTTTGAATTTTATTATGATCTCTTTACACAAAAGCAGAGTACCAGCTATATGATGCCCTGAGGGATCTGAAAGGCTGTTGCCATAATGTCGCAAAACTCTGGAGACATTTTATTTCTACCAGAAGCTCTTTGGAGAATTGTGGCTAACGATATGAAATATCTTAAATGTTTACAGCAAGGATCTTGACCTCCATTGGAATTTAATACAAAAGCTTAATTGGCACACTACTTCACATGAATCAAATAACGCGGTCTACAAAGTGGATTGTATTTTCTTTACATCTTGGGATGGGGAAGCCTATTTTTATTCCAGAATTTTGGATAATATACATATGGATAATTTCATAAATCATCTATTCTTAAGACTATGACTTTTTTTTTCCACACCTCGATAGATCATTACTAGGTATTTTCACCAGGTATTTTTCAGAAGAACCTCTGTTTTATCTGTTTCTGCCTCCCACACTTCCTGTTCTTCCGAAACACAGCCATCTATAAGTTCCGTATAGGAGGCTTATGAAAGCGTGTCTCCTGAACACATCTTTGAACAGTCAAAGACTTTGTAAGTGTAAATAAGGTTTTATTTTCACTGATCAGCCTCAAAATCAAAAGCAACTGCTGAACTCTCGGTAGTCTCTTATATGGCACAATAGTCCTGTTCAGAGGAGTTTTGAAATAAAATCATGTAAGAAGCTGTATTCTAATGTGACAAAAAGATAAGTCTCATGAAAAAAATGATTCCGTTTTCAAAAAGCTGCAATATAATAGTGTATGTGTGTGTGTGCATGTAATATAACAGGAGACATATTTAAATGATTAATTAAAACAATATAGGTCTATATGTTCATTTGATGGGAAAATTTTGTAAAAATTAATGTATGAATAGTCATACAGAATCTGGGATCCAAACTCTAAAGATTTAAAAACCTGTTAGAATGTGAGACTATTCAGGACACATTTTTCTAAAGGGCTTTGTAATTCTGCATACCACCACCTTTCTGGGTCCATGCTAAAGGTGCTGGGATATTAAAAAAAAATAGATGTCCTTAAAAATAATACAAACAATCAAAACATTAAAAGAATCTGGTATTTTTAAGGCAAATTGAAATCTTTCTGTTGTTGTAGGATGTTATGCATCAGTGAGATGAGTCAACAATTTTCTGACAGATAACTTAAAATCTTTACAGGAAGTATTAGATCAAATATAAAAGATTTTTTAATTCTATTTCTAAAATTGCAAGAAGTCTATAACAATACAGAAGTCAGACACTGATAATATCATTGAACTACTAATACAAGTATGTCGAATTGCACCACTGTTTAACACCATATATATCCTCAAAGTAGCAGTCACTCAATTATCTCACATTACTGTCTGCTCCTATTTTCTATATTTCCCAGCCCTCTTTGTTGTCGCATTTACCATGGACTACTCTTCCTCTTCAGAATAATGACACAGCAATATCACAGATAAGGACAAGAGCAGTTGCTCTCTCAAAAGAAGAAAGTAAATTTTATTTCTAGTGGGTTTTTTTCACTATTTAATCTTCTTATACTGCAGAAATACTGTTCCTATTGTCAAATAGACTAAATGGCTTTTGTAATTATTAAGATAGCTTTAGACACTGCCTCACATAAATGTACTAACAGAGACAGTTATAATTTAACCCTGTTAATGCTCTCTTTCTATACTGCTTCTTTGTAGTGATTAACCATAATAACATTTTTAATTGGTCAATGTTCTCTTAAAGTGTCAACTTTTCAAAGTCATAATGTGCTATGTACTTCTGGCATCAATTGGTTAAGAGAATTAAATTTAGCTCCCACTTATCAGTGCAGACATTTGAAACAACGCTGGAAATAGCTGACTGCATTACCTCAAGTTTTTATTCTATGACATAACTTCTTTTTCACTATCCAGATGATGATTAAAACTGAATTTAAAGGTTATGTTCACGAAGTTCTCCACATCTTTTGGAATGTGTCTCTCTTCAATGGTAAAAATAACTGCAAATATTTGGAATTCCAGAGTTTAACTACAGAAGTTGACATTTTCTACTGCAAAGTGTGCACTTTTTATAATAGATAAAAATTACACGGTGTTCATTTTTTCTCCTTCCATTCTGCTTAAATCTCACTGCAGGATGTGTGACACAGGAGAAGGGCTGTTCACCTTTCAGACACGAGAAGGAGAAATGATATATCAGAAAGTCCATTCTGCAACACTGGCAATAGCAGAGCAACATGAAAGATTAATGATGGAGATGGAGCAAAAGGCAAGGGTAAGGTCTTTTCACCAAAATCTTTACATTTACAAAAATTGGTAATGAACAAAAGAAGTATGGAGTAATAGCAGCCCACGGATTCAGCCGTAATAATGGTATTAGCTGCGTGGCTAAGACAAAACAGGGGTTTGGTTTTATGTATTTTCAAGGTCAGGGATTTTCAGCATATGCTATACAATGATCTGTTGTTGGTGTCTTTTTGGAACAGTGGATATCATTACATGCTAGATCCATGGTTACCTTCTTGAAAATTGTTGTTCTGTTACTCAAAGATTAAACCTTTAGCTGAAGCTACCTGTGAGTTGACTACTGATTAATAAGTGTTAATTGCTCCTCATGGCCTCACAGGTGGGAAAAAAAAAGTCTGCTGTCACTCCTAGGTGACAGCAGACACTTCTGTTTTCCTTAACCCCAGAAAGAAATTACTTTCCCTACACTATAATAAGTAGCAATGCAATGTGAGTTCAAAAAGAGCTAGTTTGCACAAGTTATCTTTAAGTGACTACTGAAAAGTTTGGAGTTTTTTAAGACAGAAAGAAAAAAATTGTTCCCTGTATGCTTAGAAGAAGAGATGGTCTTAAATAATCATTCTGGAAAGCTAACTTTCAACTGTGTTTTGAAGCTACCTTTATATCCATCAGAGAGGAAAGATATTGGGAGGCCAGGGAACTTGTTCTGCATACTTTTCCTCAGATGACCACAATTCTCTACATGTCTTTGCCCCTAGAAAGAGATTTTACAGTAATTGCACAATTTCCAATGACTCTCTCTCTCCCTTCCTTCCTTCCCTCCCTCACCCATCATGTACATGCCCACAATCATGCAAAGATGACTTACATGTTCCTCTCCTGCCATGCCCCATCACTGTCAAGATATCTTGCTCACACTCCTGAGAGAAAGGTTCTTGCAAAGGGCAACTCAGGACCCCAGTGTTCAACTCTTTCTCCTAATTACTCCCCAAATAAGCCTATCTTCCTCTATTTATTGAAAAATAAACTTGAAAAATACTTAAGATTTCCATGTCAAAAGTCTGTTATGTTAAACGATCCCCTCAGAGTCTGCATGTCTCTAAGAGCTGAGACAAGAAGCCATAAGAAGTTACTTTTTTGGTGGTTTATTAAGAAAGGCAGGTGAGTTTTTCAATAAAACTGTATAAAGTAGGAGCAGTTCCACAATAGTTGAGATGCACAAAATTTGGACAGAAAAAGCAGGAAGAGGAGAGTTCACAATCAAGACTAAAATAAGGTTAAGGACACAAGAGCAATTGCTGGAAAGTCCAAAACAAGATAGATGATAGAGTAAATGGAAAAGCATCTGAAGTAGTAGAAGTGCTGGCAAAAAAAAACCCCTGCATTCTGCTGGGCAGAAAGTGATTGAATGATAGTCCAGAACCAGCTGAAAGCATCATTATAAATATGTTTGCTTTTAAAGTGTCTACACTAGTAAGATAAATGAGAGCATTTTCATGCTGCTGTAGTAAGTGCTTAGACCAGGATCATACAGGATTTTCCTTTCATGGAACCACCACTTTCAAGTCTTCCATGTATTGATTAGCAGCTTTGCTGCTTAGCAAAGCTGTTTCCATTCTGCCATCAGATTACTTCCTTGAAACCTCATTTGTGAAGCCTGTGGCCGTATGGTATGTAATATCAAACTCAGAGAGCAGGCTGAGAAATAGAAATTATTCAGCCATGCAGTGTGTCATGTACTTGTCTCCTGGATGCAGCTGCTCTGTGGTCTGGAGAGAGGGATTGGTAGAGGCCTGCTGTGGGCTGTGTAAAAGAGGCTGAAAAATCTGTTGATTTTATACTTCAACTACTAAGCTAATCTAGCTTTGGTTTTGGAAGCCTGACTGCTCCTGACTGATGGGATGCTGAATTTTTAAGGAGTCACCTGCAGCATTTCAATTGTATTTATATCAGAAACAAAATCTGAAGATATTAAATAGATTAAGTATGTGTTATTTTCCTCATTAAGTGTAAGTGCTTCTCTAATATCTAAATCAAACAGTTTCACCAAATGCCTATGTATATTTTTTCCTTAAGATCTGAAATTGAAATACAAATGAAAGGATATTTTTAAATCAAGGATCTAGAGGCCATAAACTTCTTTTAGGTCTTCCCAAAGCTTGACCTTTGATCCTGTGTGTCTACAGCTCTATACTTGTGGTTTTTTACTCTTTACTGACCCTTTCTGTAATGAACAGCTCATGTTTAATATTATAGTATTCAATCTTTTTTTTCCTCATAAAGGTGAAAATGAAAGCCGTTTTTTAAAATAAAGGAAGCTTTATGATAATCCATTATTATACAAATCAGAAAAAAATGAAAAAACATAACAATAATTCATCTTTACTTCTTCCTTACAATCTTTAGAAGTTATATATTAGAAAGGACTCTTGAATATTTCTGTGTTCTATCCTAAAGTTTAACATATTTTAAGTAATGAATACACTGAAGTTTCATTTAAATTTTTCCAGATTATAATAAGTTGTAATCCAATATTATAAAAAGTGAATAGAGTTTATGAGGGAAATCGAAATGTGATTTTTACCAAAGCAATCTTGATGAAATATATATATTACAGTTAGTTCTCATAATGAATACACAAAGTACGTCACCTTACTGATAAAAAAGCAAAAAGACAAAAAACACACACAAAAACCCCAGAAACAAATTCTAACAGAAGTAAAAAGGTGAAATTAGTTACTGCTGCCGGAGACTTGTCAGCTAAAGGTATTGCAAGCAGCCACAGGCTGCATTTACTCTATTTATGAACATCCCTGCACACAAAAATGCTGCTTCAGTATACTAAGCAATAAATTCATTCTCCTGCTAAGAAATCTATTACTCAAGCCAAGTAACGTGCTGGATAACTATGTTAATAAGAGAGAGAGAGGTGAAAAGGAAACTAATTCTTCCCAATACTTTTGAAAGGGCATGAACTGAAGGCAAAATTGTTCTGTGGCAGCTAATACAGTACCAAGTCTGCCTCACGCTCATCACAAGCCAGCTAAGTCCAATCAGTTTAAGTAGGCAGTCATGTGCCCATTTCACTTTCAAATTATAACGCTGGAAGAAGGGTGTGAAGTACTGGATCAATTGTCCCTAGCATAGGTGTGGTTTTGAGTTGTATAAACAACTGTGGTTTTACTGTGATCAAAGCACACTGGATTTTATTCAAATACTATGGTAAAGTGGATCATGATCTAATTTATCTCAGGTGGTTTTCTTGATTGAGTTTGAAATATTAAATTGGCAAAGTGATAGTGTTTTACACTCTCTTTGTTCGGGACTATAGCAAATTTGGAGTAATGCAAGTGATTAAATTGAATTTTTTTTCAGGGAAATTGTTATCTGTATATTCACTTTTTTCAGTCTTGACTTTTCTAATGGATCAGTGTAATAAAGATTATATTTTTTCTTTGGGTGGTTTTTTGAGGGGAGGTGGTTTTTTGAGATATAGGAGTGATTTTTTAGTGGTTTTACAGTGTCAACACAAGTGAATTGAACAGTGACTGGCTTTCTATTTACAGGATTTTATTTAGTGCTGTTGTATTATCTTTATGAGAGTGACAACAACTCTGGTTTTATCATCTGAATAGTCTGCATTCTTACATACCTCTTCTCTTGCACACATGTACACACCATTCTCCCTTTTGTTTTTGAATGTAACATTTAGAAATCTGGTTGGACTAGCAGTCCTGGAATTATAAAAAAAAAAAAGTTTTAAAAATAAAAAAGTGATAGCCCGAAAAATAGCATATATCCCCACTAACTGTAGTCTAATGTTAAGCATGGAAGATGTACGTCTGAGTGTCTAACAGCCAGTTCTTCCATCCATCCCCTGTCCCCAGGCTGGGCTGCAAGTTCCTTCCACTTCCCTTCTGTTAGCTCAGGTGCTTATCTGACTCAAGAAGTCAATTCAGTTTGCTAATTTGGTAAAAAAAAAAATTAGCTGAAAGGAAGAGGATTCTGCAGGGTTACTGAGCTGAATTGAGTTACAGAGGCACCAATGAACAATCAGATCTTCCCAGTTATGCCATCTCGAAGAGAGAAGGAAAAAGAATAATTTACCTTCTGTAAATGCTGAGTACCCTCCTTCTTGTGGTCAGTAGATGATGTTGGTTTTGGTGATGATCTTCTAAAGAATCTCAGTGAAGATAATTTTAATACACCAGCATACGAACACAGTTGTTCTCAGCAGCACTTGTCTATCTAACCTGTACACCAGGAAGACAATGTGCTTAATGTCACATGGCATTGGAGTTTCCTCCCTAATGCCAGCTTTGATCTTCTGCCTCCACTGAAAACACTCCTGCTATAACTTCTGCACCCACTGTTTTTCAAGGGTTAAGAACTGTAGATTCCTCATATTATGACTACATATATGAGTGAGGCACACTAAGGAAATAGTCATACCTTTGTAACCTTATAAATCAATTCTTTCAAGAGCTGCCAGTAAAAACCTATGATGTAATCTAAAAAGAATAAAAATTTACAATGTGTAAAATACTAATTCTAAATAAGATAGTACTAAAATTGATGTTAAGCAGCTAAAGTTAATCAAATGCCAGTAAGACTGAAGTATGAATGTATGAAGAAATTATAATGGCACAAGTTTCATAACATTATCATAGGAAATATTCTATGACACTTGTTTTGCTTTAAACAGCAGAGCTGCAAAAATAATACCATTTTAGATTGCGATCCTTTTAACATTTACCAGAAGATAAACACCTTTATGAAAAACCGCATCTGTGTATTTCTCTTCCATTCTTGTTATTTACAAGCCTTGTCTCTAATATTCAACTTAATATAAGTGAATGAGTCATCATGATAGATTTCTGTCATTTAAAAAAGATAATATCAATTAGTTGCTGTTTGGTTGTTTTGGTTTTTTTTTAAAGTTACTAGAAAGGAAATAGTGAATGTGCCAAAGAATACAAACATCAGGCAATGGAACTGGGCTTAAGGAGAGGTTAAAGAGGAAGGTGGCTAAGATGTAAGCATGCGAGTCATTTAATCTTTTTCTTTTCTGGAACAGAATGAGAAGGGTAACAGTATTTTGTAGGACTGGTCTGAGGATAAATGTAAATGACAGAGTTGTCAGGCATGATATTAATAAGAATGTAAATTGAATGAATAATATCAATATAAGTTGTCTTAGAAGCAGAAAAGAAAAAAAAATATACTCTGACGCTGGTGAAAATAACAGCATTAGTTCCATAGTGACCTTTTAATTTAGTTTTGCTCTGTAAACAAGTTTGTGTTATGTATTTCTTTATGTATTTCTAACCTGATCACAACCTAAGCACATACTTATTGAAAGATTACAGGATCAAACATCGTCAACAAATACATCAAACATTCTGAATTTTTCATTTTAAAATGATGGTTTGAATTTGAATTATCCTACCTTTGCCAATGCATCTTCAGGGCTTTGTCTGGTTTATGGTTGTTACTTATGTCTT
Source organism: Ardeotis arabs (assembly GCA_011801015.1). Classification (NCBI taxonomy): domain Eukaryota; kingdom Metazoa; phylum Chordata; class Aves; order Otidiformes; family Otididae; genus Ardeotis; species Ardeotis arabs. Next base: position 12,654 of record JAAGAY010138744.1, read on the forward strand.
TGTGCAATGTTATAACTATTATTTTCAACTTGTGAAGTATGGGAAATTCAGAGACACAGTAGTGGAGGCTGCCGACCCAATGATTGTATGAAATATTTTGTTAAAGTATATGTCTGTTGGGCTCAGTTTCAGCACTGCAATTTACTTAATTTGGCAAACCTCTCTTATGTTTTAATTCTGCGTAAGTGCATTTGGGTCAAGTGAATACCTGGAGGAGGAAATGGAGAAGAAAATTCCAGAGTTTATCCATAGATGATCCCATGGCATGACACATTGGTCTCTTAGTACATTTTCTTCTGTTCCCAAGTTATGTATGAGCTCAGGTACTGAGGTTCCGAATACTTGCGATCATTCATGAACTCATGCACTTTACGTAAGCTAAAGTATAGCCTCAGGTCAGTTATTCATGCAAATACTTAGCTCAATATTGTTCTGTATTTCCCATCTGAAACTACTGCGTGATGTTGCTGTATGTTTGTTTATAAACTTTATAACCCTGTGAAAAGCTGGCTGCTTTATTGCAATACATAGTTAGTGAATTGTTTACTTGGTTTGTACAGGTGTTTTGAAGCTTATTTCGATTACTAGTTCTAGAGATCTTTCAAAGTTACAAGTTAGAGCTGAATTATCCTTGCAGCACTTTTGGCAGAAGAGGACTTCTAGAGAAGTAAAGCTCACCCTTCTTTGTGGCGGAAACCAATAATACAACATTGGGAGCGTTCCACTGCAGGATCTGTCTATCCACTGGCAAACCATGACCATCTGTAAATATTGCCAAGATTAACCACAAAAACAAGAATGCTGACTTTCCCCCCATCTACCCTGCCCCTGAGTCAGAATATGTGTACTTTTAGGTTTGAGTTTTGTAAACCCAGTTCCCGTAAGTATCAGTAATTTCCCATAGGGTTGTTGGTTTATTAAGCTCATAATGGCATTTTTCCTGACTCTGATTTTTCTGTGAGAATCTTTAACAATTTTGCCAGGCTCTTTGTTAGTCCTTGGGCTCAGAAAACTGTATATACTTGGATGAAGTAAATGCTAAAGTTGTGTTGCAAATCTATTACTGACATTCACCAGTTCAGAAGAAAATAGGGGATATGTGGATGTTTAGTTAACAATTCCTCAAACCGGAGCTGTTTTATTTTTTAATCTTACTTGAAGGTGAATATTTTCTTGAATGTAGATTTATTTCATTGGCATTTTTTCAGGAACTATTACTCATCCAATAATAGATATTCAACTACTGCAGCAGCATTCAAAAACTATGTGGCAGGTGTCATTCACTTCCTAAAAGAAAATACTTCATCTCACCATGAAATCTGAACTTCCATGGCCACTAGAGTCCCCTGCCTATACCTTTTTTACCAAGTCAGCACCTTTTTTACCCCCCTCTTCCTCTGTCAGCTTTAGCAGTCTGTTGTCTCCTATACAGCACCTTGCAGGCAGTGAGAGCATGAGGTGTAAAGCTCAACTTCTCTGGGGGACGCTGCAGGTGGTTGTTGTTGCTGGATGTTTGCTGTGTGTTTGAAGGAAACCGCAGTATAGGGAAAGTCTTTACTACAGTGACAAAAGGTTACCATAGCTGCTCGTACACAGTGATAGAGCAGGGGAGGAAACAGTTATTCCTCAGAAACACTGCAGACAACCTAAAGGTTTGTGGAATGTGTAGGTAAGTGGCGTGGGTAGATGCAAGAGCAGAGCTGGCAAGTCCTTGCATAAGAGTGTATCAGATATTTTGGTAGATGGTGATGTAATTTAAATACCATTTTGCCATTTGAAAACTAAAACTTGCACTGGAGTTTTGAATGTTTTTGAAGCAGCAGTAGTCATGAGGGCTATCATTCAGAGCACGGTTGGAAAAATTCAATTCTTCCATTGCCTGACACAATTTTGAAATCTCTCTTATCCCTAGCCATTGGGCTGGACAATCTTGAATGCAAAAAGATGCCCCAAATCTCTCCTAGGGACTAAAACCTAAGTACTTCACTACATGGATGTGCATCTTAACCTAGAAATCACTCTCGTTCTCTCTGTCTTAAAAATTTCTGGAATATTTTGTGTAATGTTATAGTGTTCTTCTAGATTTCTGTCTATGGTGCTACCTAAGACTCAGATTGAAATTTGCCTTCCTCCTAATACAAAGTAGGAGCTGAACCAAAACTTGAAATAAAAGTTTCACAGAATTGTCTCATAACAGAAACAATACAATTTCTTGTCTGCCAGGAGCCTGCTCCATCCTATGAAACCATCCTAAAGCTGCATACGTGAATCCCATGAACACTGTTTTCCCTGCTCTGTTTACTTTATTTATATATTTGCATGCAAGTATGCTGCATTGTAAACGTTTCAATTTAAGCAGCTAGAATTTGGTTAGTTTGTTTAAAGGCAACAGGACAAAGATGTTTGTATAGCCAGGCATCTGAAGATGCAAACTCTCCTGAGAATTTATCACATAGGTGCTTTAAAAATCCATGTAGCCACCTATCTACATTTCTAGGAACTTTTTAAAGAGCTAGGTATATATTTCTTAGACGTTAGGTATCATTTATGTCAACTTTACAAAATTGCATTTGAAAATATGTGGATTTGAAGGTTGGTGACATAAGCACATTCACAATTTTTTTTTTACTTTCTTATACTTCACAAAATATTGTATGTTTACAGAGCTATCAAAGCAGCTGGAGAGGCGCTGCCAAGTTGAAATTCATATTTGTTTCCAGAAAATGTGAAAAGTGAAGAGCCAAAGAACTTTCCATGAACAAATGTTATGATTTGATTAGTAGCTGTGGGTGATATAGATGATAAATTAGGAATCGTTGCTGTAATTATACGATAGTTGTTGCATGCCTGACTGAACCCTGTTTGGCTATTCTCAGCCCTTCCCTTAACTAAACTCTGAGAAACATTTAGTATGGAAAGGAAGTTTTCTTTGGGATTGTGTACACTTAAAACAACTTGCTTGTATAACTGTACTGGTAGGTTTATGTCATCACACTCTATTAACAGAGGAGCAGGTTATGTTGACTTAAGTATTACTAGAACAATAATTCTCAAGCCAGTTCTCCAATGGGCTTAATTTATTACGAATCTCATATCTGCTATTTCGAGAAGACTGTTTCTTGTAAACTAGTCTATAAAGAGCTCCTATTATTATTATTAGCAAAAATAATAGCTGATGAAGTCACCCAATGCTCTCAGGAGACAGGTATTATTATAATAATTATACTAATGAGTAAAATGAGGCATAGAAGGATTAAGGCCAAATTCAGCTGCGTATGAGTTGCCCAAGATCCTAGAGTAATCAGCTGTATGCTGGGAATAGCACAGCAACATAACAACAACAAAACAAATCCTGAATCATAGTAAATTACTTATTCACAGAAGAATTAACTTCTGAAAAAGTTATTTTTCACATGGTTTTCATCAATCTTTTGAACTATTGTATTGTCCTGTGTCTCCTGTCAAGTAAGGCCTTCCTCTATTTCAGCAACTCTGTTCAGGAGTTCTTTATATCACCTGAGGGAATAGTTAAGGCTTTGTCTTTGATTAATAAGAAACTTTATCAATTATTTACAGAGGGGCCCAGTGCTTTTCAGAGAATAGGAGAATTATAAAAAGTAATAATCTGAGAGGGGATCAAAAATTCTCATAACAGTCCTAAAGTTACTCTGTAAATCCCTCCTGTGCTTTTTATGCTTTGACTCATCAGGTAGCTGTTGGTAGGACAAAAATTATGTTCACCCTTTGTCTTCATTTTACTTTTTTCCTCTGCAGCCATTCCTTTTTATAAAGATTATGGGTTTTTTAATATGAAAATTATTTATAATAATCTCTCTGATTATGTTTAGACTGAAGACAACAGATATTTAGTACCTAAAAAAGCCATATCTGAATTATGGGCACTTTTCCAAGTACAAGCTGTCTTTTGATATGAATTAATCAAAGCCTGTCCAGCTAGGGGTAGTTTATGTTCCTTTTTTCTCTCAGACTTGGGTTGTTGTTCTTACATTACTGATATCCCATATGATACTAGCCATGCTAACAGTTTTTATTTATCAGCTGTGTAGGAATTTGGTTCAGGAGAAATGTGGGACAGTAGTGCAGACAGTACAGGCCCTGTACTGTTGATTTGACATTCTTTCACTTACTACGGTAGCAATATTATATAAAGATATGCAGCTACTACAGTAAGCAAAATACCATAAAGTTAATGCAGTGGCACAGCACATCTCATTAGCTCTCAGATTTTCTAACCTATTTACTATAAGATCAGAAAAACTGGCACTGGAAGGGACTGCTGGTGGTCAGCTCACCTAATCTTCTGTTCAAAGCAGGGATAGCATCAAAACTAGATCAAGTTACCCAGGGTCTTATCCAGCCAAGTTTTGAATACCCGCAAGGATGTGGATTATGGGCACCCATTCCAGCACTTGGCTGCTCTCATTGTGAAGAATTTTTCCTTAAGTCTGCCTTGAATTTCCCTTGTCACAGCCTGTGACTGTTGCCTCTTTTCTTTTCACTGTACATCTCTGGTAACAGTCTTCTCTACAATATACCTTCAAAAAAGAGAGAGAGAATCTGGAGTTAGATTTCTCTTAGCCTTCTCTTTATCATGCTGAATAAACATTAGACACTTAATCCAGTGTCACTGATCATATTCTGCTTCTTAAAGGTTCTCTGCCAGGCTCTCTCCAGTTTGAGATTTCTCTTGTACCAGGGCCCAAACCTGAAGACTCTGTGAATACAGCTGAACTTCCAGATGTGGTTTCACAGATGCCAAATAATGGGGAAATGTGACTTCCCCCAACCTGCTGGCCATGCTTTTGCTAATGTGGTCCAGTATGTGGTTAACCTCTATCACTGCACATGTACACTCATCATTCATGTTATCACCAGGACCACTAGGTCCTTTTGGCAGAGATTTTACCTAGCAAGTCAATCCCCAGGCTGTACTTGTGCACTGAGTTGCCCTGACCCAGTTGCAGCATTAACATCTGTCATTGCTGAACTTTGTGAGATTCCTGTCAGCCCTTTCCTCTGCTTTACTGAGGTCCCTCTAAATGGAAGCTCTCCCATCTGCATGTTTGACTGCTCCTTCTAGTTTACTGTCACCCTCAAAGTTGCTAAGGGTGGATTCTGTCCCACTGCCCATGTTGATGATGAAGATGTTAAAAAGTATTGGAGTACTGACCCATCTAAACTGCAGGAATAGGTTTTTCAGAAATATTTCAGTTCTGCAGTATTCAGCAGTAAAGGCTTAATGAGGATGCTACAGTAGAAGCATACATTGCTTTGTTACTGTCTCAGAGTAAAAGCTGCTATTCTCATCACATATTCAGTCTGTCAGAATCCACTTCCAGAAAGGTAGCTGCCAGGCAAGTTTCACGTGGATTCATGTGGCTGGTTGTTGAATGCATATCTCTACAGTATCTGTGATTCAACACCCGTTGACAAATCAGCATAGGTTCTTGTTTATAAAATGAAAGAACTTGTGGTCTCTTCATTATTCTTAATTGTTTCCTTGTAGGACACCATGGTAAAAGTTGCTGGTAAAACAATTGCTACTGGCTTAGAGATTTTGTAAAATCATTTGTAAGATTATGTCATTTGTGTAATGATTTCCACATATTGTTCAGTGATCACCTTTACATACACTTTGTATTACATTAAGAAAAAAAGTAATGGAGTTGTAGATTTCCATGGCAACAGCTATAATTCTGTTTCCTTTGTTTCATGAAGCTGGAACTCACCAGCATGGAGGCAAAGGATTGTTCTTTTAAATGCAACCATGGATTTCAAAAGGCTTGAGTTATAGGGCATGTGGTCATGCAACTACGACTTCTGCTACAGCAAGCAACTTTTGCCAGGGGAAAAAAATCACCTCAGTTATTGTCTGAAAATGAAATTAAATGCAGAAATCTTGCCAGTTGTAGGATTTGTATTTGAACATACTTGTATTTTATGATACAAGTATGTTCAAAGATACACCAATTTACAAACACTGTTTTCCCTTTCTTATGGGGTTATGATTTGCAGCTATTGTGCTACATGAGTAAACTAGCATCAGTAAGGAAGTAAAAATTTCACTAGCTGATTTTATATGCAGAAATTTGAACTGTGATTTGGAGAGTCTTGCCTCTCATTTAAGGTGTTTCTGGACCCCTCAAAAATATTTCCAAAGATACATTATGTATATTTATGCAGAAGTGCGTGCATTGCATTTGAATATCTTATTGCAAATTTAAAACTGATCAAGGTCAAGAGTTCTCTGGCTGCATCTATCTCTAGACATGATACTATAATAAGATTCTATGATCATGATGTGATCCTCATGTGTGTGGGCATACACAGTGGAAAAGAATAGCCCTTTATTTTTACATACCAGCTTCTCAGCTGATTTTAAATCTGTAAAAGCCCACTAAAAGCAATGGAGATACTAAAATAAACATTCAATTAAATATTAATAAATTACTTTAATTTAAACTAATATGTTCATTTGTGTGTTCATACGCACAGATGTATTTTTAGCCCCCTCTACAAAAACATAGTGTATTTCAAAGCTAAAACTTCATAATGTACATTCAGGTACATTCATGAGCATTGCACATATATAACTAGCTCCAGTATGTATGAGTCAAGATGCATTTGTAATGTTTAAAAGTAACTAGTTAAAATGAAGGAAATGTGTTCTTTTGGAAGGTATTGAAGAATCATCTAAGAGGGCTTTACTACATGATAGCAATTTTTATGTATTCTGAAGTTGCTATTTTTTTCTTTTTAACTGAAATGTCTTTGTATGACATATAAAGCTAACTTCTGAAAATGTCAGAAAGTAGAGGTCAGGAAGACTATATGTGTTACTGAATACTAGAGTCACGCACTGATAATCTCAATAAGGAATATTCATGAAAGGTTATTGATGATTATTGTTTCAGCAAGTATTCAGAAAATTGTCTTCCTGTCATTTTATTAAAGTTCATTGGTACCAGTAATTTCTATATACTGAAATGAAGTAGCTAAAAGAAATGTGATTTTCACAAATATGTGTAATTGAAAGCTACTGATCTGTTTCAGACAATAGAAGAAAAACTTCAAAAGAAGGCTCGTGAAGTCCAAGGCATTTGCTTTATCAGAAAGAATGAAACTCAAATAACTGCACAGTGAACATTCTTAATGCAGATTCCAGCATTTTTTTCCAAAATACATGTGTAAGCCTTATAATTTCAATTTTTCAGCCCCAAACTTACTCAGATAAGGTTCTCCCAGCTAAGGACATTGTGAGTTCATCCTTATTTCACCCTTCTTGCCACATACTAGAGGATATTTTGGAATTATTTTGAAATCTGTTCTCCACAGAGAGAGAATTTTCATGCCATGAGTTTTACCATACCAGTTCTAAAACTGGCCAAAGCAGGTTCTATGAAGTCTGAAAGGCTGTCCTTCCAGTACTCTCAAGTAAAATATTGAGGTCTTCAAGTGCTCCAAATACCTCTTTAAGATATATCAGATCTTTTGGCAAGCAATACCATGAAAAAACTTACATACTTTGAAATCTTCTCCAAAGCATATCAAGTTGAGATAAGACACGAACAGCTTTGTCAGAGACAGGGATACCCAGCAGAGCAAGGAGAGTAAAAAGCAGACAGAAGAAGTAAGGACAAGACTTTGTAAGTCAGCACTGATGGCAAGCCTCATTATTTTTAACCTTATGAAAGAGAACCTCCTGGAATACCATAAATCTCAGGGTGAATTCCTCAGAAAACTTTTCTAGTGAAGCATACCAGCCTTTGTGGATCTCTTTCTTTCACCTCTCCAACTGATGCATTTCAGTTGGTTCTTTCCCACTCTAACTTACTTATCCCTACCTTGTTCAGAAGATATATCTGACACACTCCCTCAGTAAAACCTTCTCTGTAATTTTGGAGATGCTAATCATAGAATCATAGACAAGTTGAGGATGGAAGGGACCTCTGGAAGTCATCTTGTCCAACCCCCGGGCTCAAGCAGGGCCACCTGGAGCTGGTTGCCCAGGACTACATCCAGATGGCTTTTGAGTATCTCTAAGGTGGGAGATTCCACAACCTCCCTGGACAACCTGTGCAGGTGCTCAGTCACCCTCACAGGGAAAAAGTGTTTCCTGATGTTCAGAGGGAACATCCTGTGTTTCAGTTTGTGCCTGCTGTCTCTGGTCCTGTCAGTGGGTACCACTGAAAAGAGTCTGGCTATGTCCTTTTTGCACCCTCCCTTCAGGTATTTACAAACATTGATAAGATCACCCCTCTGAGCCTTCTCTTCTCCAGGCTCAGTCCCAGCTCTTAACCTTTCCTCATAGGAAAAATGCTCCAACCCCTTTGTCATCTTAGTGGTGCTTTGCTGGACTCTTTCCAGCATGTCCAGGTCTCTCTTGCACGGGGTAGCTCCAGCACTCTAGGTGTGGCCTCACCAGTGCTGAGTAGAGGAGAAGGATCACCTCTCTTCACCTGCTTGTAACAGTCCTCCTAATGCAGCCCAGGATACTGGTGGCCTTCTTTGCCACAATGGCATCTTGCTGGCTCATGTTCAACTTGGTGTCCACCAGGACCCCCAGGTCCTTTTCTGAAAAGCTGCTTTCCAGCTGGTGACCCCCAGCAAGCTGCTGCCTGGGGTTGTTCCTGCTCCACTGTCTTCCCAGGGACTGAATTGAGGCTAACCAGGCTGCAGTTCCTTGGGTCTTCCTTATTGCCCTTCTTGAAGATAGCAGTGTCATTGGCTTTACTCCTGTCCTCAAGCACCTCTCCCAGTTGCAATGTTGTTTTAGCAAAATAAATAATGTCTCCCGTAATCTACTGGCTACTATTAACTTTTAAACTCAGTGAAGACCAAAACTCCTCCTAGCCTCCCCATCATTGACTTGTATTTTATATCATGTACTAACAAACACTCATAATGATGTACATAATTCACTGCTTGTTTTGGACATGAGACAAAGCTGTAAATGAACATTTCAGTGATGAACTTCTTGAGATGAATGATCCCTAGAACGTAGCTTTGAAAGTTAAGCTAATACCCTAGAGTTTAAGCAAATCCATATCAGTGCGTTTTATGCCACTTGCCTTCACTTTAAGCATTCATGAGTCAACATGATGAACTGTTCTAGAACTGTGATTCATTTCCATTTTAGACTTGAATAAAATGTGTAGGGATGTGGTGTTATTTTGGATTTTACTTTTTGATTATAAGTGTTTTTTTCCTCTGATCCCCACCCTTGGCAATCTGGAAATAGCCATACCTCTAAACAAGTGTTTAAAAATCCTAGATTTTTACTTCTAAAACCTGAAGACTTTGCCCTAGGTGATGCTGTTTAGAGAAATTATTTTATATTTCCACACAGTCTTGTCCTCAAATGCTGTATATTTTCAGGTCAGCAAATGTCTATCTGCAAAATCTTTTCCTTCGTGTCATCCAGCACCTCTCTTTAACAAAAGCTCCCAGGTCATTGTAACAGAAAGGACAATCAATATCTGCAAATAATGTCTGTGCAATACTGGATTCTCTATTATATATATACATGTATTTATTGAAGAAATTAGCTCACCCTGCTAGCAATCTCTCCTATGTGTTAGGGACTTATTCCATTTAGTTGTGTTTGTTTCCACTAAGACCTACTATATAGTCAGGCTTGAAATAGTCTCAACTCTGGTCATGTCGGCATCATCTCCCATGTAATTAGTAAATGGTTTTATGCAATGAAAAATGGATAAACTATTTCATATATTGCCTGTGTATAATACAATGGCTCAAACCTTGTAAGGATATAAGAACCTGACCTTTTTCCCTCACAGTAATTAGTATAGTTTCCATAGACAGGAAACTTCTTTCATGAAAGAAACAAAATTACAATTTTGTGACAGAATATGGGTGAAGACACACACCTTACTGACATTCAATAGATATAATCCCAATGTGCTGTAAAATCCAGCTACTTTTCTCCAACATTAATCCTTTCCGTCAGACAACAAAGTGATCTATTATGAGCTTATTTTAAAGGAAAAAAAAAAAAAAAAAAAAAGAACCAACACACTTCTTCCAGAAAGTAGCAAAATGTCACAATTATCTCTTTATAGTGTGGCCAAGAAGATTAAGAAAAAAATATCAGTCGCATTGAATCTCCCTTCAGAAGGCTTTTCTTTCGCCATTGTTTTGTTATTCATACATAACGTTATTCCACCGCCAAAGACAATCATCATCTACCTTGGCACTGCAAAGTGGTGTTATTGAGATTTTTTCCTCCATAATTGATTAACAAAACTCTCTAAAAGGTCATAACAAGGCTAGAATAGCTACTGAAAACCTAAATGCTAGAAATACATTATAAAAGCTGAAATCACTGAAATTACTTTCACAGCTAGCTTTTTAATATGTCTTTTCAGAAGGCTTATGAGGTCATCTATTGGTGGGGTTTTTGCCAGTATTATGTATTCAGTCAGGAACAGCAAGCTGGATAACATATAGAAATAAACATAATAGCAAATAGCATAGCAAATAAATAGCATGCTGGTACATACACATATTTATATTACACCTTTAAATAATGAACAGAGTCCAAATAACACATTACTATTTTCTAAGCAAGCTAAGTGATTGTGAACAAAGGGTTATGGAGAAATTATAACCAGAGAGTAATTGTTAGTAACACATCACCAAAAGGTGGAATCTTTTCATAGTGCCTTCATAGGAATATATCCTACATGCAGTTTTATTAAGTATTTTCATGGAAGTTCTGAATAATTTAGCACAATCTAATTACTAGAATTCTGAGTCTTACAGTTATAAGACAATATGGAAGTGGGTCAATGAAGAGATAGAATTTAAAATGACACTTTAGAAAAATTGTTCGGAACAAGAGAATAAAATTTGACAGAAACATGCACAAAGCACAGTACTTAAGAAGGAATAATCTACTTTACAGTACCAGATGGGAACTTCTTTTTGTAGAACAGGTCTATATGTCATAGTACACAAGTTGAATATGTGACAACAGTATCTGCTTTAAAAAAAAAAAGGCAAACATGACACCTTTTTCTTGGTCATTACTGAAAATTCAGTTAAAAATAATAAAAACTTATTCCATCCTGCTTGTTCTCTAACTCGGCTAATAACTGAGCTGGTACCTCAGCTGATGCTACCTTCTAGATTGTGTGATTCTTAAACTCTACATCACTGTCGATACCAGTGAAATGAGTCTATGTTGTTCTACTGTCAGCTACTGCACACTTAAGTGAAATATATTTCTTGACCCCTGTTCCTCTTCAAGGCATAACACACAAAGCAACTTTATTTAGAGTTATAAAGAAGAAAATCTCAATAGTGATATTTAATTCATATTTCCAGACTACAATTCTCATTAGTGTTCTCTGACCTAGTTCTCTTGCTATTTGTTTAAAGACTCTAATAAGAATGTGAAATGAGTGGGATTTTTTAATCCATAATAAACTAACCTATTTCCCAAGTGTATCTGTAAAAAAAAAAAATGGACTGTGCATTGTTTAGTTCTTCTCCCTAAGCCAAATGTATTTTCTGTCATCTTCAATGTTTTGACTTTTTTAATACAAAAAGAAAATGAGAGAATAATACACTAAACAGATCAAAGCTCTGAACCCAACACATTTAAACAGACTCCCTTCTTGAAGTCAATGGAGATGGTCTACAGGAATTAAAAGAAAATTTAGCCCTTAAGCCTTATCTCATAAAAGAGTAATAATGAAAAATATGGGGAACTACTTACAGTGGCACATTAATAGAATTTTTTTAATTGCTATTTTAATCAAGTAATCCTTTAAGAATTATAAAGTTGTCACTGGCAGTGCAAAGGCTTCATATGAATTAATAATTTGGATATTTTGGATTTGGGCATTGGATTTACATACAGGAAATAAATGTAGTGTCCACCACATGAAGATATCTTATCAAAGAAAGATTCTGAAGGAAACTTAACTACCAATATGTAATGTAAGATAACAAAAAAGCTTCAGTGATGGAATTTTTTTTGTATTCCCACCCAAAAAAAAAATCCTTGACTTGATGTGATTTTGATGTGTGCTATCTTTTCACACAAGTTCTAATTACATCATCATTTTCTTCTTCTTAAGTTGGGCAAAAAAGTCTGGATTATGTTTTAATTTCCTGAAGTCTCATCGAATTTGAGAAATATTTGTAGCAAATCATTCTGGATACATGTTTTATTTCATGCTACATTTATATATTATATATGTTTAATTTGATATACTGCTTTTACTTTCCTCTGTATTTCTACATCTAGATACAAAAGATTAAGGTGAGTTTATAGATGAAAGATTCCAAGAAACCCTCAGTGAAGTCATAGAATAGTTTGAGTTGGAAGAGACCTTTAAAGGTCATCTAGTCCAACCCCCACCATGGGTAGGGACATCTTTAACTAGATCAGGTTGATCAGTGCCCCATTCAAGCTGACCTTGAATACTTCCAGGGATGAGGTGTCTACAACCTCTCAGCAACCTGTTCCAGTGTTCCACTACCCTCATTGTAATTTTTTTTCCTTATATCTAGTCTAAATGTATCCTCTTTTAGTTTAAAACCATTACCCATTGTCCTATCACAACAGACCCTACTGAAAAGTCTGTCCCTATCTTCCTTATAAGCCCCCTTTAAGAATTGAAAGGCTGCTATAAGGTCTTCCCGGAGCCTTCTGTTCTCCAGGCTGAACCTCAACTCCCTCAGCCTGTACTTATAAGAGAGGTGCTCCAGCCCTCTTATCATCTTCATGGCCCTCCTCTGGATCCTCTCCAACAGGTCCATGTCTTTCTTGTACTGAGAACTCCAGAGCTGGACTCAGCACTCCAGGTGGGGTCTCACCAGAGTGGAGTAGAGGGGCAGAATTACCTCAGATTCCTTCCAAGGTCAAAGTGTTTATTTCTTCTATGTGTCTGTGCTATCTCTGCCATTATGGGCCCTTTCTGTATAGTTGATGCTAATGCATCTGAGCCTGTTTTGCCAGCTCCTGAGCAAAACGTGCCAGTATTGGAAGAAACAACTGAACATTGGCCTCGTACATAAAAAGGGAGCCATAGTCAGAGATATTAATTTAATTTTGTAAGCGGTAAATAAGCTTAATGAGCTAGTGAAATAATTTTAAAATATTTTTTTTAATTGTTATATTTATGTTAAATTAAGTACAAAAATAAATCTGTGCAGGAAACTGATGGTCTACATGTTTTGAGAAAACAAGAAAATTAAAGGGTTATTTACTTGATTTTCCATAGCAAAATATTCCCTATTTGAGTTAGTTGATTCAGAAAAAGGTAGAAGACAAGTCAGGGTTTGTTTGGTTGTTTTTTTTTTCCGAGGCATAGTAAGAATACGAAAGGGAACAGTATCTAGGATAAAGTCTCTGAACTTAACCGGGAGTGATCTCTTCCACTTGTCTGGAACACCAGAAGTCTCAAACCTGAGTGACTTATTATTTAACAAGCAAACAGTTTTAGCTCATCTTCCTTGCTTTACAAACTGTTTGTTTGTTTGGTTTGTTTTTCTTTTTTAACATTGTTAACTACCAGAACTTCATTTAAACTTGGTGAAAAGGGATTATGAAACAGTAGATCTCTGTACATTAAACTCTAGTTTAACCTGTAACAATTTATACAGCAAAAAGCTATTTAATACTATATGAATAATTGATTATGTGGATGTTTATATGCCTGTTTTCTTCACTTTGGTTTCAAGTTTTTTATCTGAGACACCCACAGTCTAGCACATAAGATGGTCTCCAGAGAAAGTAGGCTTTTGTCAGTAGATGATCCAATTTTCTTTTAACATGGAAATACTTTTGCAAACATCAGTCTGTAGGAGTAAGCATTCTATCATTGTTAATTACATTTGGTCAATAATGTGGTTTTTATATTGATAAGAAAGATAGAAAGCAAAATTATAGCTAATAGTGATCTAACAATTAGTAAGAATAACTTCATGGACAAATTAATGTGCTGTTTAATTATCATATTTTATATTATACATAAGGTAATAAGGTCTTTATGTTTTAAAGTCTCAAAGTAAAAACAAAATTTACCATGTATGGGGTTTTTTTTCTGAGGATGATATTTTAATAAAATAGAAATTCCATTTTCTGTCTGTGGAATCTCCAAAGAAATGTAGTTCACCTGGTCCTATTGTAGTTAGCATAGAACGATACTTCTAGCCCAAAAGGTGATATCAAAAGTTGTTATTTAATTAGAGAATCTGAGGAAATAAAGTACATAGATTTTTTTTATCATTTCAAAGCTTTAATATGTGCATATGAAGTTATTTTGCATCAGCGTTGGTCAGATCAGGCAGGAACTAATCACCTCAGATCAGGAACAATGATATAATTTTAACCACTTCAATTCAGTCCATGGATTTAGCTTTTAGATAATGAACTATAGTCAAAATGGTTCTCTACTGGATTTTTTTTTTCAGAATGCATACTAATAAAAGTTTTGCCTATTGCCTCAATGCTACAATTTACATTTTAGGTGAATAAACTATGTATATTCAAGTTACATTATTTAATTTATTTTTTTTTTTTTACTCAAGAAAGTTACTCTTGTTACCTTGCTATACTAACATGGTAAAATAACTTAGAAAGTTTGTTATTGCCCTGATCTCCACAATAAAGGAAATTCTCTGTATTAATAAACTTTCAATTCTTAAGTTTTCCTAAAAATAAAAATCCTGTGACAAGGCTTTTGAACTTTTTTTTTTAATGCAGGAAATGTTTCTGCAAGCTCTTTACTTCATATCAAATAGCTTCCAGTGATGATCTGCACCACTGACAAATGAAATGTAATATTTGGCTATAAATGAGCAGAAAAGACATTAGCTGTAGATAGGGAGTAATTTGGATGACAATTCTCAAGAAAAAAAAAACAACAGAATTATGATAGATTGATCTGAAGCAAAATATCTGCCACACATCAGTGTGTATTAATACTCAAAAATTAAGTGATTGTGCCTCTTTGGGTGGATACTGTCCCTAAAAGATGGGAGTTTTGTATTAAAGAATAACATGCATTTGTATTGATGTTCCAGACATCCCCTAAAGAAATTACATGCCCCGCAGTGTCACTGTGATTTGTTAAATCAAATAAATTACTGATCGCATTTTATATGCTGTAAAGCCAGAGATACAAAAATTTTGCAGATACAGACAAAGCATATGTTATAGAGGTATATCCAAAGAGGTTGTCGGGATGCACAATCCTCCATCATTCTTTTTTTTTCTATAGCCTAATCTTGTCCTTCACTCACATCTGTAATGCATTGGAGAAAGAGCTCTCTTTAATAAAGCTTACCTTCCTCCTGTCATGTTTCTGTGCCATAGCTTTTCTACACATGGACACTTATCATGCAATTCACAGTTTCAGTTACGTGAAGTCCCCAGAATGGGAAAATTTGCACTTGAGGCTGCAGCCTGCTTCTGGCAATGAGATGCCTCCACTTGAATGTAGGATTAGAGGATTAATGACTTTTCATTGCGAATTCTCTGATGGTTGTCTCAGATTCTCTCTTTGCATATTTCTGGGTATTCAGTACAATATGCAAGTTAAATGACCAAAAAGAAATGTGATTGTAGAAGGGTTTAAGATTTCAAGCGTATGCTAATCTATCATTATTGTAAAGTTAAAGAAGAAAATAACAAAATCCTGGCAGCAACAAGACTAGCTGGAGATAAATAGGGACGTATTCCTATGTCCTAATATTAACCTGTCCTAATGAACCTATATACTCAAATATACTTTTGCACCTTTTTCCTGAGCATTCACACTGCTGATGTTTATAACACAGTTTAATTGACAGTATAAAACCTGTGGTAATGAGCTAGTGAAATAATATCTAGGAAATAGTATCTTCATAACAACATTGGTTCAATATACAGTTCTGAAATTATCTGTCAAATATGGTTATATGTGATCTTCCATTTATGTTTGCTTTGATTTTTAGCTCCAGACCAGTCTGTCTGAACCAATGACATTATCCAAGTCGATCTCACTTCCTCGTAGTGCATATTGGCATCATATCACCCGGCAGAACAGCGTTGGAGAAATCTACAGTTTACAAGGCAAGTTCCTTATAAGTAAATGCCATGTCCATTAGCATCTTTCCATTTGACCACAATTCATGCAAATTGCTTTTTATTTGCACTGGTTGTTTTCTCCCCATTACACTTTATCAATTGTCAGGAACCTCAGCAGGATTCCCAAATTTACATAAAACAGGTTTCTTTTAGTCATTTTGTAAACTAATGGTGAAAATTATTCCCAGAATCACCACATAAAACTGGATAAACAATTTGGCTCAATGTAGCTTTTCAGTAGCTAATGAATGTCAGGATGTTTTAGTATTTTCTTCCAGTAAGATTGTGTATGTATTTGGGCAACCTCAGGGTGCCCAATTAAATCTACATAAATTGGCTATATGAGTTACAAGATTAAAATAAAATAATTCTAGGAGTAAGAGCTATTCTTGGTGAATTTGCTTGGCAAATCTTATATATGAACTGTCGATTTGCCTAACTTAAGGGTCTTCTGTATATACATATCATCTTTTTCTGTCTCCAGTTCTCTTCTGTATGTTTAAATTCTAAGCTATTTGCTTAAGTCTTTAAATGCTGTAATTAACATAACTTGATGACAATGATGATGATTCAATGCTCTTAAGCTGAAATTGATGTGTATCTTTTAAGAAACTGAAATTATTGTTACACTTAAAATGTAGACCATAGTTTTATTATTGTTTAAACTTTTCAGAAAAACAACTTATCATAAACATATTCATTTGTATTATTTGGAAGGGGCTTAAGGATTTTGTTTCAATTCTCTGGTATTAATCTGTTTGCATAAGTAATTTACATTTAGATAGGAGGTTAGAAACTGCTCACAAACCAATGTACCCAGTGCAAGAAAATGTAGTACATGTTTTCATGAAAATAAGTGAAATGCAGTAGACAGATGAAAGATATGAAGTGTTTTGCTCTGTAAATTGTCACATAAATTAAAATCAGCAAGTGAGCTGTGAATTCAGTGGGCGACTCGTTAAAGGTTGCAGCACTTGTTTCCCATCATCACCATTCACCAAAGACAAGGTGAATTTCTAATACTGGTTATAGTCTTCTAGTTAAATAAAAGTAGTGGAAAAAATAAAATAACCTTCCAGAAGCTGTTTGTGAAAAAAAGTTGTGCTTGTAGATCACCTTAGAAATATTCATCATATCACTGATAATTTTTCATTAACACAATAAGATTGAAAAAAAGAATGTTTGTTTATAGAGATCTTAGAGTTCCTCTCCTTATGTTCTTGATGGGTCTTTCCTTTGGCAAAAAGATAGTAAACATGTTATGATATACATGAAGTGAGATAAACATATGGAACATTGCTCATTCTCTGCAATCTTTTGTTTCTTATAAATGGCTTCTGCAATAAAGGAAAGCAAAACTTGATATGTCAAGTAATAGTTTAATATCTATACCAACTAGCTTTGCAGGACTCGACGTATTGGAAGTGTATTATTAAAAATGCAAGAATTTTACTTTTTGGAAGTATGCAGATTTTATTCACACTTGCACAGAAACATGGGACTAATAAATATTTCAGAACTTCTTAAGATTTTAATTTCTCTTACTTGTACTATGACGGCTGAAACTTGAGAAAGCGTACCTGATTTCAGGAGAGACTGATTCCGTTTTAACAGTGGGCTAAGAAATGCATCTAGAGGACAATTTTATCTCCCTCTGGTTGCAAAACTTTTACATGCAAGAATATTATTCATTATCTGTAATGAAGATCTCTTTGAACCTTGTGCTCCAACGACCAATTAAATGCAATGAATTTGTACAGAAGCTTAAGGGAGCACAAAGTATACCTTTTTGTCCTAATACCTGTTTATACTGGTAGTCTTTACCCAGCAGAGATCTACCGGTTGCCAAAGCACCAGCCCACAGATGCTTCGTAGATTTAGGCGGAAGGTGGGTAGTGAGGAAGCAAATTGCAAGTATCACTTCAACCCTCACCTTAGTATAGCAGTCAGCTGAGAGGAGCTGTTGCAGAGGGAAAACCACTTGCTGCCACTGTGATCTCCTCTGAACTTGAAAAGATATATTATGGCTTCAGAGAGGAGATGTTTTCTGTAGAGAATAATCCATCAAACTCAGTTCTGCACTTAATGTGTATATATGACAAAGCTTTTTACATTCAGGAAACAAATTTAAAAATTCCACACATTCCTCTGAATATCTCATAAACTCTAAAATGAAATAAGTGCAGTGGTGTCTACCTATATTCTGATTACTGTCAATATCAGTAAAGTTACAGCTGAACTCACTGTTAAGTACCATGTAAAAAAGGGTTTCCATAGTGGCAATCATTTCAAACTTGCAGTCTAAAGTGACTAGAATTTAATTAATAACAGCTGGTGATGTATAAGGAGAAATGAATATGTGCTTATACTACCTTAGATAAATTGGCTCTTTGGGAGTTATTTAGCAGCCAAATTTAACTAAATCAGTCATGTGAGTTGATCTAATAATGAATATGCTGTAGAGTAAGAAGGTGGGGGAATTTTGTCATTTTTGTTTGGGTGTTTTGGTTTTTTTTTAATGAAGACTGCATTTCAGATGAGAAAAGGCAATTCAATAAATGGGTATTGGGTTTATCCATCTGCCCATAACAACACTTTCATTTAAAGACCTGAAAAGATTAAAGCACAGAATAATAGTGCTAAAGGAACACAGGTTGCACAAAATATCCTAGAATGAGGTGGGCTGGTTTCCGTCTTTATACAGCTTTTCTTCTGTTTGTATCTTCCTTGCACTCTTTCAGTTCTTGTTTGCAGTGCTAAGATAAAAGTAGTAATTTAGTTGTCTAATTAATCTTTCCAATAGGAACAGCGTGGTGGTTGGCTTTTACCAGTGGCAGCACATCACTACTAGTATTCACTTCAAATTTTACAATGTAGTGCTGCAGGTCTGACAGAGTTTCCATCCATGATCTGCAGAGGTTGTGTCATAGGGCCTCATTAGCTGACACAGTGGTGCCCTTTCAGCCCTGCACGTTGCCTCTCCTCTCTGTCTGACATGACATCAGGCATGTGGCAAGCCCCACCACCGCACAATAAAAAGAAAAGAGGAATTGCTGCTGGAAAACAGCACAAAGTTGTTATAGCCTTCAGGTTAAATTCCAATCTAAACTTCTGTATCAGTGTGATTTCACTTAAAATCTCAACAGATACCCAACTGAAATTCCTGAGGAAATTATGTTCAGAATATCTAATTACAGTCTGGCCTTTCTCCAAGAAATTCAAGATTAAGAATAGCTTTCACTCACTCCTGCTGTATTTGAGTCTGATTTGTATTCGTTATTTGGACTTTAGTTTTGCCATCCATACTCAAAGTGATGAGGATCTACCCACATAAGCAATCCTATTCATCTCTATGAGAGTACTCATGTGAAGGAACTTATATTTGTATAAGAATTACACCAGTAACATCTCATATATTTTCTTCTTAAAGAGAACAGTAATGCTTTTTTCCACAGTAGATTACTGACCACAATTTGCTTATCACAAATACTTCTTTGCTCTGTCACAAATGCTTACCACATTTTGTTGTAAAGACTTAACAAAGTAAATTACACAGAAAAATACTAAGATGCCTGCAAAGAGCTAGAGTCTCACATTTTTAAACTTACTGAGGAACCTGGAGAAATAAAACTATAGTCTTCAATGAGACAGGACTTAAGCTGGAAGCATCACTTAAGCTTGTAAGTACATGCCAAAATCAAAAACGCACAGAAGTAAAAGCTTGCCTTGATGAAGTCTGCAGGAATTTTGCCATTGATGCAATTGTCTTTTGTATTTTGCACTAAAGATGCAAGAAAAATAAACCTGCTTTTGCAAATCAAAACAGAGGGAAACTTAAGCTCCTCTTTGGCCTCAGTAAGCAAGCCTGCATTGCCCCTTGTCTCTTGGCCTTGTTAGGTGAGAACTCACTCTTCTCTTGTTTTTGAATATATTTCAAATAGAGTAACATGTAATGTTAACCCATTCAGCTAAAAGGTTTTGTATGTAAAAGGTAGACAGACATATCCAATTATTTCTCCCAGCCACATAACTTTCCAGCCTTTTCAAAGTAGAAGCTCTGATATGCCATTAAAAATAATCAGAGAATATTCAAGTTGTTAAATATTTAAAGAGGTTTGAATCATCCTGTTCAACGCTCCTTAGCCTAATCCTGCAGGAATTTCCTATATGGGCTTCTGCAGTTTTCTGCAAATTAAGGAATCTAAAATGAATTGGAGGACATTTGTCATTTTGGCATTTCCATTGTTTGTTCGTATGCCCAGCAACAGAGTACAGAATCCATTTTCCCATCTAATCTTGAGGCCAGAATAATGTGAATGATGTAAAATGGTAGAATATATCTGTTATATAAACCTGATTGCTCAGTAATGTTTCACTAAGTGTCTACCAGCAGCTAAAACTGAAATGCTTTATAGCCTGCCACCTTCCCATTTCCTTTGCTGAATCTCATCAGTACTTTCACATTAGTAAATGAAGTCTATAAAATTTGAAGTATGAATAAAGGACACCTGAAACAAGATACTTACTGAGTAGAAACTACGTAACAGCTATATTATATTATTTAAAATGACTGTATTATGTGGCTTCTCAAGTCTTATGTGGTAGATTTGATCCTTTTCTTTAAAGCTTTGAAATTCTGTGCAAAATAGTGCATCCCTAGACTGATTTTAAAATGGCATATTGGAAATGGGAAGTGTCTTACTCAGAAACTAGTAAAGAAGAACCTCATTTTGTTCAACAGTGATTGCTATAGCTAATTAAGAGCATTACTGACAAGCTCTAAAGAGTATCTTGACATATTCCCTTTCATTCTGATAAATCATTGCTGAAGTAAGAGGTTCTTACAGTTATGAGCCATGAAAAACAGGGTGTGGGGGAGCCAAAAAAAGATTAATAAAGCATATTCTGTTGTTAAATTCAGAAGTTCTGATTTCATTTAAGTCCTGTATTGTGATGCCCTTTCTCTCAGAAGATGGTCCTCCACTTGTCAATGAGGTTATTCTGTGCTAGGCCAGAAAGCATAAGAAGTCACTATGGAAACCAAGTTACAACTGAAAGCCCAAACAGTGTAAGAAGAGCAGTTAAATATTGGCTGATTGCGTCCTTTCCCCTCCAAAAACTGACAAATGTAAGTTCTTCAGTGCAAACTACACAAATTCTTGATTATAAAATCTCTTTTTATGTCTTAGCTTAATGACTTCATGCATATATACTGCATATATAATCTCACTCATTGTTAATGTGAGAAGCAAATCAAGCTTTGCCCCTAGCTTAACTTAACCGAAACCAGGAATCTTTACCCTAAGTTAGCTTAAGACTATCTGCAGTTATGCTACAGTCATTTGATCTCTCTGCTGTATCGTAAAATTCAAGGACCTGCATTGTATCATGAGAGCTGTAGTTCAGTGAAATAATGAGTAGTGGGAGAATAGGCGTAACCAGCCTCATGGATTCTAACTATCAGCCGGTATTGGATTGCTGGAACAAGAAAGGTTTGCTATGTTACATCAAAGAGAAAATTGAAATACTTGTCAAAGGTTAGTTTTGTGAAAACTGTTCTTTTCTATTAAATCGTTTCACCAATAAATCCAGACTGCTCTAGCTATAGCTATCTTATTTTGTGTTAAGTATGTTATCACAGTTAGAATCAAGAAGATTGTCAGTCCATTTTAGTAGTTTCAAACAAATTGAAATATTTCTATGCTGAAAACCCAGATTTTCTAGTCAAATTATTACTCAAAATCATGGATGCATTAAACCCTCTTTAAAACAATTTGCAGTGGGGGGAAGCCTGCATATTTGTGGGGGAAAAAAAAAACAAAAACAAAAACAAAAACCAACTGGGCAGAAAAATGTATTTTCTTTAGCAGGAACTCTTTATCCTTCTTTTTCTTTCAATAATTATTTTTAAATAAAGTAAAAATTATTTAAATTGACACTTCTACCGAATGTGTTCACAAAATTTTTTATAATCTAGAAATCATGTAAGTTTTCAAAACAGGCTGTGTAATGGGAAGAATGAGGGGATGTTAATAATACCAGCTTTACCAGAACTAATGAGGAAAGGAGCCAAGCCCAAGGATTTTGAGTGCAATCATATGCATCATATAGATATATATTTAACTGCTTGTCTGAGGTGACATAGCATTGACCTAGCTGCCTGTTGTTCGGTTATTATGAAGTTTAAAATAAATTTGCTATAGAAAGAGTATTGTAAGTTCTCCAACACATTAATCTTAAGTTTCTGTAAAATTGCCTTTTATGTGTATCTCACTTCAGTAATACGCAACAATACTATGGTGACAATATTTGTGGCACATGACATATACTCTGTTCTTAGTACAGACTCATTTATTTTCATAGCAAGGCCAATTTAAGCACAAATGACACCCAACTCAGTATGTTCAGTTTAATCGAGCCATAAGAATATATTCTTTATAACTTCATAGTGAATTTCAGCTGTGCAGAACTGATTAAAGAACCATAGTGTTATTCAGTACAGAGAAAAAAAAATCAAAAAATCTTAGAACATCTTTCATTCTCTATTTGTTCAAAAAACCTTTTCATCTTGGTGAATTCTTCTATCCTGCCAACTTTTTTTTTTTTTATCAGAATGATACATTGTAAGAAACTAAGATAAATTTCACAAAAGTAAAAATTGTGAATAACAATGGAAATTTCCTCCCAATGCAGAGTTAGCAAGATTTCACTAAGTGAAAGTTTTTAGTTTTTTCCAAAACTGAAGGCTGCCAACTCCTTGCAGTTCCATGTTTAAATACTAAAAGCGAGTTTGCTGTTTAGCTGCTGGATACTTGTTTATCCCTCAAAATTCTTTGAAGATGCCATTTGGGAAAGAATATTAATCAAAGGCTCAATGCCCTGAGTTTAAGAAAAAATTAGATATTCTGTTATAAAGCTGTAGGAAAGAAAGGAAAATGCAATACCAGACTGGGAGAGAGATAAGAGAGGAAGGACTTGGTAGAAACTGAAGAAAGGATGGAATTAGAGGCTCACTAGTGTATAACTGCAGGCTCTGGAATTTACATTGTAAATGTCAAAGGCTCTGTCCTTCCCTACCTCTAACAAAAAATGTCCACATGAGGTTTCAGTGCAGAGTAGCAGAGCAGTGTACCATAAAGCCATACCTATCCTGACTGCAGACAGTAGAGATGAGTAGAGTGGAATGAAGCTTTCCACTGTTAAGCAGCAAATGCCTTAATTGGATAGTGAGGATGAAATGAAAAGATCCTTACTAATCTCTTTAATGACTTAAATTTATATTATTGCTGCTAGGCCAAGTTTACATGCAGCAGGACTGCCATAGTTATTTTCTGTGACATGGTAGTGCATGTGACATAATGTGGAACGAGTGGTTGTGTTCCCAGCAGCATCCTGTCTCCTCCTGTGTGCAGTAGTGCCATCCCTCAGCCCAGCCCAAGGAAGTGGAGGAAATCCAGCAGCTTGCAGGGGGAAGCACAGCTTGTCCCCCTGTGCTGGTGGGGCTGCTCTGCCCAGGGTCTATGGACTGAGAAACTATGGATGCATCTTCTCTCTGCCTCTTGTCCACTTCAACTTTTAGCCTCACTCAGATGAGAAAGCAGGTTCTTGTACCACCCACCTCTGTCCCAGGGAATAATCCTTTGTGGGAGCTGCCACTACCAGTAGTGAGCCCCCTTTTTTCTCTCCAGACTCTGTTGAGCCCTAGATAGACACCACAGACTGTTCCCAAAGCTGCTTGATATAAACTGAACTGGGTGCCACTTACTTGTAGTCAGTATTATCATGCACTCAAAGTAAAGCATCTACTTTATTAATTGAATACTTAGCTGAGAATTAGCTGATTATGCACAGGTGTGTTTTCAACCTACAGAAGAGACATGGCTAGTTAGTTATATCTATACCACTGTTTTTCTCTTTCTGAATTAAATATAATTAAAAGAGGATTTTGATTAGTTGTTTCGCTTCAGCTTCCAAGAAAAATACTCTTCCCCTGGCTTACAACATTGCTCATTGTTCTTGCATTTCACTAATTAAGCATTTAATGTTATCAGTTTTATTCTTTTCCCTACTCTACATCTATAAAATTGTCATTACTGAGTATGTTAGTGAAATGGAAGTTTTTCATGGAAGTTAGTGAAAACTGCATGAAGCAAGTTTTCATGTTTACCTCATTTTGCTACTTTTCCACGCACCTGTTTAAATAGATAACAGTGACAGAATGTTTTCTTCCTAAATACCAATTGCTCACATGCCAGAGTAGCACCTCTGTGTCCATACACTTGCCTACTTTTTTGCTAAAATAGGAATGCATCTTGCTTTCCAGTAAGCTTTATGCATGCTGTGTTAGGGTGTCTAATGGGAAGTTGTCAGATTTCCTAGTTTCCTGGGCATGGACTGATGGCATCAAAACAGGAATGCAGGTACACAAATGTGCTTCCTGTCTCCTCTCTTGATGTGTGGACATTCCAGGTTTTGGAAATAATGACAATCAATGTTGTTGCTGAAAGTGCAATCAGAGCCTGTTTACCTAAATGTTGAGGCTTAAATTTTAATTCAAAAAAGCCTATTCTCATTGTAATTGTTATAAATGCAGCATCAACTTTAATGATTGATTGTTGACAGACTTTAGCCACTTGTTTTTATCCATTATTGCTGTTATATTGCTCCAGGATGTCTCAGCAGGTTTGCAGGGCTTCTGTTTGTGAGATGACAGTCCTATCATCACCAAACATTTGATGTCACAAGCGTTTTATGATGGAAAAGAAAACTTGTTCTGGGTTAGGGAATGGAAATGTATTTCATTCAGTCTTGTCAACTGTCTCATTATTCCCCATTCATCAGAGCAGGTATTTAATTCTGAGAAATAGCTCAGCAGTTTTTCATCCCTTTTATGCCTCTTAAAGAAAACTTTCCTCTGATCAAGTATGTGCATTTTGGTTTAAGTGTCAGTCTGTTTGTGAAGAGTCTTGTTTTTCTCCTGTTACCATATATTAACTAAGACAAGCCATTTTTAACAAATAAATGGGGGGGATGGGATAGGGAGGGAAGGAACAGGAACAGGGGCAGCAAATACTGAACATTGTCTGTACCAGTGTGTGGTTTTTCAGTCCCAATAGATACTGGATTGTATGCACTAGTAATGTGTTTTGACTCTCTAAGATACCTATGAGGTGGTCTCTTCTCAGTGCCTGTGGTTGCAAAATTCTTGTAACTTCTAGACCATAGATCTTCTATCCTAGTGTAAGAACAAGGAAAAGGGATTTTTCCTGAGCGTCTTTATCATTTTGTACTACTTTCTGATTTGCTGTTCAGCATTTCAAAGCAAAGATCTACTCCAGCTTATGCTCATGGATTGGACCAGCACCAAGGTGTCTTAGGACTGAAGAAATATAACGAAGGGCTCAAGATGCCTCTTCAATTACTCTTATTACCTTAGTTGTACTTTAAAACTTGTATCAAACTGTAGGAATGACCCATAAATTTTGCAGTGGTGTTTATTGTGTAATAAAACACCAAAGAGGAGGTCAATTTAAGCTGTTATCTTCAAGGCGTGACTGTTTTTTTTTTGCTTATGCTGCAGTAAATCAAGAATGTTGTCAGGGACATGAATGACATTATACTAGTGCATAACTACTATAAAAAGGGAAAATGTACAGAAAATTTGAAGAGTATCATTGGTCTGAATATAAGATACTTACTCTTTTTGCTTATTTAACTGTTCAAAACCATGCAAGATGTAAAAAACCTTCATAACTAGACAAGAAAGATAAGTTATTTTGTTGTAAAGACATTGGTCCTCAGCTGTTGCAAGTCTTTCTTGCTCATGAAAAAAACCAAATTCTTCTGGCATAGACAGGATGAAGACCTTTCCCTATAACTTATGTCCACAGATCACTGTAGCACAAACAGGACCCCCACTTCTGAGCATTTCTTCAGTGGCCCGTGTAATTATTTAGAGCCTTTTTGACTGAAGTTAATTTTTGTTCTGATAGTCATTGATCTCTGTTGGATTTTTACATGGTAATGTAGATGCATTTTATGTGATAAAATATCTGCACATTTGCTTTGGGCTTAAAAGTCATCTATATGAAAGATTTCTTATTATTTTTTTTACATTGATGTGATTAGACAAAAAAAAAAACAACTGAGAATATCACAGCAACTGTGGAAATGGTTTAATAAAGCCTTTAGCATGAAATTGTGCCAACATATATACTGTTGCAGTATAGGTTAATACCTAGGGAATGGGTCCATACCATTGAACTGTCAGTAGAGCAATATTCAGCCTCAACAGTAGGGGAGTGGTGATGCCCTTATCTCCCTGAAAACAGCCCTTAGTCAGTAGCAGCTCTAAAGCCAAACTCTGAGCTGCTGCTTGAAAGTACTTTTTCTCCAGAAGTGATAAACAGAATTAGCTTTGAATCCTGTTTTTGCTGACCTCAAAGGAGTAAATTACCTTACTCTTAGAGGAAGTATGACTCACCATGTGACTGTTTGCATAGTATTTGCAGTTTTCACCTGTCTGGGGAAGAATCATTGAAATCTAGAAATTATTGTGCCGTCTCTCATCTGACAGCCAAGCACTGTTCTTCAACAATGATGCTAGAATGTATGCACAATTTTAGCACATACAGTTTGAAATTTCTTGTTTCTTCAAGTGGCCACTGAAGCCATTAACTCATCAAGATATTTTTTTACTAGGATGAAATTATTCAGAATTAGTCCATAGAACTTTATTTAAATGGAAGTATTTATATGTATTTTACTTACTTACACACATTTATAGAAAACTCTTAGAATCATAGAATGCTTAGGGTTGGAAGGGACCTTCAAAGGTCATCTAGTCCAACGCCCCCTGCAAGGAGCAGGGACATCCCTGTCTAGGTCAGGTTGCTCAGAGCCTCATCCAACCTGGCTTTGAACGTTTCCAGGGATGGGGCATCCACCACCGCTCTGGGCAACCTGTTCCAGTGTTCCACAACTCTCATCGTGAAAAATTTTTTCCTAATGTCCAATCTAAATCTACCTCCCTCTATTTTAAAACCATTACCCCTTGTCCTATCACAACAGGCCTTACTGAACAGCCTCTCCCCGTCTTTCTTGTAGGCCCCCTTGAGGTACTGGAAGACCGCTATCAGGTCTCCCCGGAGCCTCCTCTTCTCCAGGCTGAACAGCCCCAACTCTCTCAGCCTTTCTTCATAGGAAAGGTGCTCCAGCCCTCTGATCATCTTCGTGGCCCTCCTCTGGACCCTCTCCAGCTGGACCATGTCCTTCTTATGTTGGGGGCTCCAGAACTGGACACAGTACTCCAGGTGGGGTCTCACCAGGGCAGAGTAGAGGGGCACAATCACCTCCCTCGACCTGCTGGCCACGCT